>JAUBNQ010000026.1:227556-243065 GCA_032353495.1 Ctenopoma kingsleyae | reverse complement strand
TGACAGGATGTGGATTGTGGTCTGTGTTGTTGTTGCTGGTGATGACAGGAAGTGGATTGTGGTCTGTGTTGTTGTTGCTGTTGATGACAGGAAGTGGATTGTGGTCTGTGTTGTTGTTGCTGGTGTTGACAGGATGTGGATTGTGGTCTGTGTTGTTGCAGGACTGTCTGCTGGACTGGACTCTGGTGAAGGAGAGTTTCCAGAATGAAGTGGACAAACTGTCAAAGTAAGTACCATTTAGAAGCTGGGGTCTCCGTCCTCCCTGGGGTCCTGTATTACGACGTCATATTAGTGGGTTTTCCAGGGGCCTAGAACTCTTAACTGTAATCGTCTGTCCTGGAGAGCTGGTATCATGAAGCGGGTCATCATCTGGTTCTGTAAATCCTGGTGGGTTTATGTTCATGTTGGAGGCAACGTGTGCTGTAACCACTGAGCCGCTGTGAGAGTATTTCCAGGGATCTGATTGGTCAGTGGTTTTGATCTGATCGTCTGGAGTTAACCTCCTCCAGGTGGTTACCATGGTGATATAACCTGATTTAAAGTGAGTCAGCTTACAGGACATCTGTATCATCTGATCATTCCTACAGGAGCCCGACAGGGACAAAACTGTTTTAGTAAATGTGATTAAATAATAATCAGTATTTTTATTTTTATCAGTCAAGTAGTTTTGATAAATTCTGTAACTGCAGTGTGAGGTCAGGAGGAGCTGCTCCTCTCTCCAACATTAATCTTCTGTCTCCATCGTCAGACAGACCATAATAATAATCCGTTTGTTCACATCTGAAAATTATTACTGATGTTTTTCTACAGTGATTTTCCAGTTTCCCCAGCAGAGGATCACATTCTGTCCACACCAGAACTACGTTCCATCTCAGTCCTGGTTCTGATGATTAACTGCTGCCCAGTTCAGACCCGGCTTCATGGTTCCAGTTTTCCATGACCCCAGTGTTAAGCTCAGTGCAGCCAGAATAAGTTGGTCCAGGTCCCAGTGTCTCTGGTCTGGACTGGTTCAGTCATTAATGTTTGGACTTTTTAAGTTGTGAAACGGTTCAGAGTCAAACTTTATAATAAACTGGACACGACCTCTGAACCAGTTTTATCTTTAAAACTCTGATGATGATCCTGTGGTTCAGGTTCAGACACCCCAACATCGTGGACCTGCTGGGCTTCAGTGAGGGAGGAGGATCCGTGTGTCTGATCTACAGCTACATGGAGAACAGATCTATGGAGGACCAGCTACACAACGTAACACACACACAGACAGACACACACAGACACATGCACGCACAGGCACACACAGACAGAGACGTACACAGACACACACACAAACACACACATACATACACAGACAGAGACGTACACAGACACACACACAAACACACACAGACACACACAGACAGAGATGTACACAGATACACACATAAACACACACAGACACACACAGACAGACACGTGCACACACAGACATACACAGAGAGACACACACACACACAGAGACGTACACACATAAACACACACAAACACACACAGACAGACACACACAGACAGACACACACAGAGACAGACACACACAGGCACGTGCACACACAGACACACACAGTAATGTGATGTTAAATTTGTGTTTGGGTGTGTGTTCTCAGGAGTGTGCAGGTCTCTCCTGGTCTCAGAGAGTCTCTGTGGTTGAAGGAGCATCAGCAGCTCTGCAGTTTCTCCACTCCCCCCCCGGCAGACCTCTCATCCACGGCGACGTCAAGAGGTCAGGATCCCGCCACACATGACATCACTGCTGCTGTTATCAGTCGTCCTTCACCAGCAGCGACGTTTGTAGAGCTGTGTTGCGATTATTTCTCATCATCGAGTTCTCATCTGCTGCACGATGGCGTGTTCGTAATCGTTCTGTAACGTGGGCATGTTTCTACGCAGCTGCGTGATGACGTGTTTCTGTCTCTGTGCATCCTCAGCTCCAACATTCTGCTGGACCGGTACCTGGTGCCGAAGCTGGCCGACTTCGGTCTGGCTCGGTTTGTGTCTCGCGGCTCGTCAGGACACTCAGTGTCTCAGACGGCGTCTGTCGGGAAAACTGCGACAGTCAGAGGGACGCTGGCGTACCTGCCTGATGAGTACGTGAGGAACGGAGAGCTGACCACTGCTGTGGACGTCTACAGCTTCGGAGTGGTGAGATGCAGCAGGGGTGTGTTTTAGTTTAGATGTGCTGTTGCTCTTCACATCAGTATCACAGAAACATCTGTAGCTGTTCAATTAAAGTTTTAGTGAAGTCACGTGTAACAGAGGAGCAGGGTTAAAACAAAAGCTGAACAACGTTAAGGGATGACACACAAGTTGGACCTCACACAGAAATAAAAACTATTATTTTCTCTTCTTCTTTCTAATAATTCTACTTTTGTGTTTCGACATTTGGTCAGTGGGCACATGTAGGACTGGAGGGACAGTTTTTGGTCATGAGAAAATCATTATACTGTGTTTGTGTGTGTGCGTGTGTGTGAGTGTTTCAGGTGTTGCTGGAGGTCCTGACTGGCCGTCGAGCCCTGGAGAAAGACTGGAAGTCAGGAGAGAGATACCTGGTGAGACCACTCAGTTTGTGCTGACACCTGTTGGACAGTCCACATAAAGTCGACTCTCCAGCTGTTTCAATATTCACACGTTCTTTAAAAGTTCCTGTGTGTTTGGCTTATTGCGGTTCTGGTTCTGGTTGTGTAGAAGGACCTGGTGGATGAGGTCGAGGAGAGTCCAGCTGGTTCGTCAGCTACAGCCTGGAGGAAACAGCTGGACCACCGGCTGATCTCAGGTCAGGCTGCAGATCCCGCGGGGTGTCTAGAGATGGTGGCTGTGGCCTGCAGGTGTTTGGACAAGAAGAGAAAGAAGAGACCGGTCATGACAGAGGTCAGAGAGAGGAAGCGGTTTGGAATTTCACTTCCAGCTGGACAAAATTATTTGACAAAATTACATTTAAATTATTTGTATCCAGGTTTGAAAACTGACAAATTCCAAAATAAAACAGGAATATCCCATCGCAAAGTTATTTAAAGATCATTTACAGTTTATTAAGGAGCAACAATCAGGTGAAAAGTAAATTTATTTCTAGTTTATTCTATTTGTGTCATCAAACATGAAATTAAAACTGGATTAAAGAATTTTACTGTATGTTTTGTCAAACACCATGAAGCTATTCTAAATGTGAACAGAAAGTCCGAAATGATTTTATTTTGAAATGTTCAACAGACCGGGTTGTAGTGACCTCTGCAGCCTGTAGGGGGCGGTGGCAGCAGACAGCTTCACTCCAGTGTTTAGCAAACTGAGCTCAGTTGTACAGCAACACGTTGGAAAATGTTCCCAGAATAAAGTGGGAATAATCTGAGAACAAAGGGGGAATAAAGAATAAGAAATCAAAGTACCATGTTGTATTGTGGTTAACTGGCATTTTGAGTTACCATGGCAACTTAAATCGCCAAAAACCACATACGAGATGCCCCACAGGACCGACTGAGGATTCCTATCGCACACATTATACATCAAAATGACCGACTCGGTATGTCCTGCTTACGTATTGGTGAGATGGCTTTAAGGTTCAGGGGTGCAGTGGCAGGCGCCTTCAACGTTTCTCCAGGAACTTTCTAGTCTTAGAAAAATTCCTCAGGTGGAAGAAGTAACTTCTAGATTTTTCTTTTAAAGATGACTCCAAGATTCCTCACAATGGAACTTGAGGCCAGTGCAAAGTCATCTAGGGTGGCAATCTGACTAGATACCATGTCTCTGAGATTTTTGGGCCCAAATAGAATAACCTATAACTTATCATATTGCCTCATGTATAAAAGGGAATATTCTCAGAAAAAAAAGCATGTTCTGATAACAAAGTGGGAAATGTGGTGTTCCTCAGGGCTCCTGTCTGGATTCTCTTCCTCACCTGTGCGTTTTCCTCTCAGGTGTTTGACAAACTTCAGGATATCCACAACATGGTGAGGAGGACTCACTCCTCCCCACTCCCGCATCCCCCCTCCCACTCCTTCCCTCGGCCACCCCACTCCCTGGACTCCAGTGTGGGTGCTCTCTCCAACCAGCTGTCCAAACTGGGACCATTGGAGGACATGTACCAGCCCTCCCAGTCCTCCTTCTCATCCCTCTGTTCTCTCACCCTTCCTCACCCGCTGCACTCCTGCTCCTCTTCCCTCCCCACCACGTCCTCCTCATTCAATGGTCCGTGTGAAACTGATGAGAGTCGAGGTTTCTCCCAGTACGACCTTCACTCACAGTTCAGAGCCAACGCTTCCAGTTCCAGGTCTTTGTCTCCGTCCATCATAGACCAGTACCACTGTACAACTGGGCCCACAGACTCCCAGTTCAGCCAACCCTCAGTCCCTACTGAGGACCAGTACAGCATTCCTCCCCAGCCCAGCGACAGCCATGACAGGCCAGGAGCTGGGGTCTTGGTCAGGGCTTCCACAGGACCAGGCACTAGTGGGCAGAACACAGGAAGCATTCCAGAATGCCTCTCTCCTGCGGGGTCCCTGCAGTCGTCTTCTCCGGGTTCCTCAGGTACGTCTATATATCATGTAAGGATTAAACCACGTTTGTGTCATGTATGTTCACTACTGTATCTGATCTGTTAGAAGCACAGAGCTCAATACTGAGACCTGTCGACAGTCGGACAGGAAACTGCCATCGTTTTATTTTAAAAGACATTTTACCAAGATCAGAGGACACGCTCCGTGTTATAACAGTTAAACATAGCTACACGTGTAGATAATGTCAGTTTAGCATATTCATTAAGTTTCTGTTCATTATAAACTATATGAAAACTTCAGACTCTGAGATTTGTCTTCAGACTGAACTCAAACAGTCCGACTCTGTAAACACTGCAGTTGTTTCCAGACGTGTTTGAATGGTCAGAGTTGATGGACAGTCGTGGTTCATTCTGACACTGGGGTCAGTGAAGGATCGGTGTCAAGTCTGTACCGGATCTCAGTGTCTGTCATGCCTTTATTTTGAAATACAACAGACTGATTTAAATAGGCTTAGATTATTTGTCTTTCAGTAGAGTTTAGTAGCGGTGAAGCATCTTATATCTGAATCGGCGTCTATTTCTGTGTCCCGTGTTCAGTACACATGAATCCCAGTAAGCAGCGTTTCCTGGAGAAGAAAACCCAGTACGAGGTGGGGAGGATCCAAACCCAGGAGCTGCTGTCGTCTGACGACCTCTGTACGTGAGAAACGTGTTCTATGTCACAGCCTGAACGTGCTGCAGTTTCTCTTCATGTCACATTTGATCCAGTTATTGATCATATTGAGTTATTGATGAGGGTCATTTCCGTATCCTCTTATCTCAGTTTACGTCGTCCTGTCTCCTTATCTGGAGTCTCACAGAATTCCACAGTCTCTCATTCTTGTTCATCCAGACAAAATGTTGTTTCTGGATTTATCTCTGTTTGGTTCAGTATTTCATCTCATGTCTAATTTCATTTTGTCTCTGATTCAGTTTTCTTCCATTTAATTGTCTCATTCTTTATTTCTTATTTATTTTATAATTTCATCTTTTACCTTTCATTTTCATTTTCTCATCATTTTCTGTCCCATCACATTTCACTTTAATCCTAATCCAGTCTCCTTTTATCATTCAGCTTTATGTCGTTTAACTTCTCTATTTTCTTTTTAATCTAACTTCATCTCATTTCTAATTTTATGCCATCTCAGTAACTGTTGTCCCAGACTGTCCCACCTTGTCTCCTCTGGGCTGATGTCTCCTGGTGTTTTGTTCCAGCTCAGTCTGTTTCGTGTATTTCTGCAGATGGAGGGAGGAGTTCTGGGGAGTCCAGAGGACCAGAGGAGAGCGATGAGCTGGATTATTTCCCTGACAAACACAAATGAGTGTTGTAGCAACTCGACATAAACCTGAACAGGGTGATGTGTCGTTCTTAAGGGCCAAGTGTCAGATACGTGATGCTGCGTCACAGAATCTGTTAGATCTTTTCAAATTTAATTTAAAACTTTAGAAAAACAAACACATGATGTGGTGGCAAAAAAATCTCTTTGTTAATGAAACATTTCTGCTCACACCACTGAAAAACAGCAGCAGTTCACACGAACCACAGATTTACAGTTTATTCACATGAAGGTACGAAGCAGCAGCAGCATTGTCGCCTCCTGCTGCTCGTTAGAACCAATCATCTCACGTACGACTATTTATTCACATCTGTTTGATTCTTACATTAACAAAAGTTATTTGTGACCCTGTCATAAAAGCTTCACAGTATTTAAAACTACCAGATCCAGCTGATTTTATAGATATGTCAGTATTTATATAAATGACAGTGTTCGTCATGCAGTGTGTATTTTTTATATACATCACACATCTTTTGCATTTCTTCCATTTTGTTATAACCAGGTCACATGTTCAGCATCTTAATAAATGTTAATGCTCCACTTTTCCCAGAATTATCCTCTACCTCTAGCACTGCTCCGTTTATTCATTATGCTGGAAATAAAAGTCTCAGTTCAAACTCCTGAGTTCAGATCCTTTATTTCACGAACCGTTTGTGCAGCTTTCAAAGAATAAATGAATGAGCAGCTCATTGACCTGTAAAAAAACCAAAAAAACAAAACCAAACTATAAAGAATTCTGTGAAAGGTTTTTCAATTTAAATGTAAGTTTGAATAATGTTTTAGACTAAACAGTTTATTTGAACTTTCAGATTTATTTTTTTACTGTTTTTTTTTACTGACCTTATTTTTTCAGTTTCACATCTTTCCTGCAGTTTATAATAACTGAAGTTATCAGCATAAACACGGCCTTCCTGATGTATTCAGACATAATTTATAAAGCTCCCACAAAGTGTAACGTTACACAACTAATGCTGTGTTCACAGATGTGCAGAGAAGTGGAAAATGTGACCGTTAAACTGTACCATGACACATTATTGATCGCTGTTGAGCTGTTAATAGTGTAAAATAAGAGAGATCTAAGTCTCCTCAGTGTTCGTTTAGTCCACTCGATGCACTTAAATATGTTGTGTAGGAAATTGTGAGTCAAAAAGTTTCCAGACTTGAAAATGAAAGAATAAGGTCAGAACCTGAAGATCTGAAAACATTCTAAGAATTGTTTATGAAAAGAAAAAAAATCTAATAGTTTAATCCAAAACATTACTAAAATTTACATTTAAATTGAAAAAACCTGTTATCCAATTATGTATAATTTGGTTATAGAATAGAATAGAGTTTATTTGCCATTTGGACAGGTATAATTGAGTACAGGCACATTCTTAATAATAATCCCATATATATATATATACACACAATTATTATTTTTTATTTAGACCAGTACAGTAACTTTCAATGTTTTGCTTTCCATTTAAAAATTCGTCTTATGGCCCCCATCTGGCTCCATAGGTTTTCTTAATGATGATAAATGTAAATTCCAACTGAAAAATACTTTTTTCTTCAAAGTGAAAACGCATCTCTACACACATTAAGACACAGTATTTGTCAGAGTAAACATAAAAGATGCTCAAGTGAGAGTACTTTAAATTTGTACACAGTTCTTGAGTAAATATACTTAGTTTCTTTCACCACTGATTCCTGTTAAAGGACTTGGATTACATCAATGTTTGGCTCTGTAACAGTAACAACAATCAGAAAGTTGGCATCAGGTGAGGCGCAGGTATCAGCGGTGCCATCAATCACAAACAATTCGGACCCATTAAGGGACTCCACATGGTTCTGAAGGTGTTCTCTGGAAGTTCGCCCACGGATCCATACTTTATTTACGAGGAACATGTGTGAACAAAGTTAAACATTCATGTTATCAACAGCATCCAGTCCTACAGTTATATATATATCAAGTACCTTTCAGAACATATACTTAGTACTTCAAATAGAGTCTGAAATGGTACCTTTTAGGACAGTACTTGTAATTTTACTCCGCTGTTACCTGCGGAGGAGCCGCCTGTTAGCCGTTAGCATTAGCCGTTAGCTTCTACATTTCCAGCGGCGCTTGATTTTTGTTTGGTCGCTGTTAGCAGCAAGATGGCGGCTCCCACTCCGGCGCACAGACCCCCCGCTCTGCATGTTTAACAGCGTTTTTCAGCTTTCACAGTGTTGTCTGACACCGGTGCATGAAGCAGCCGAGCAGTACATTCGTTCGGAGCTGAAAATGCATCACTGTTTCTGTTGATTTCTGTTAGCTTGAGCAGCTACCGGCGGCTTTCTACTGACACCGCACAGTGTTCCCCGGGCTAAAATGGCGGACTGGCCGCTGCGGTGTCTGGACTAGCTAACACCACAACAAACCTGCTCAGAGTTACAGACTGGATCTCCGAATCTCTACGGGGGGAGCTATAACTCATTTTGTTTAATGAAAGTTACTGGACCGGGGACAGTTCAATATCCCTCCACAGAAAACACGTATTTCTTCATAAAAGTTGAAGTTAGCTGCTAGTTAGCTTTGAGAGCTAATTAGCGGGCTAATGCTAGATTGAGCTGCTGTTATCGAGTCAGAAACTGCTTTAAACTTTTTAAACCCAATTGTCGAGTGGATTTGGATTTGAGCCTGGCTGTGGCGTCATGGCATCCGAACCCAGGGTGCTGCAGCCCCGCTGGAAGCGCGTCGTGGGCTGGACGGGCCCGGTGCCGCGGCCCCGACACGGACACCGAGCCGTGGCCATAAAGGAGCTGATGGTGGTGTTCGGTGGAGGGAATGAAGGGATTGTGGATGAGCTGCACGTCTACAACACAGGTACCGGGTCCATGCCATGTAATTGCTATGTGTTTCTTATGTTAATGCTATCGGGAAGCAGCTAGCTTTGCAAAGTAGGCTAAAACAAAACGCCTTTCTTCTTATTAAGTGTGTGACTGTAGTTGATACAGATCGCTATTTATGACATGCTTAGCCTGATAGGCTAATGTTAGCTTCTGTTCACCGAGGCTAAAATGTTAGCTGCTATGCAAGCTAACAGGATTAGCATGTCGCTATCAGCAGCTCTAGCGAAAACACAAGGAGAAATGGCGCGTTTTTACTGAAAACACTCGTGACGTCACAAAGACACGCCCCCATCTGCTGCAGCAGGAAACGCTGTAATAACGTTACAAGCACAACAACAGCTTTTATAACGTTAAAACAACGTGTAAGTTTACAGGACATGAAATATGTAAAGTATTAGTTACGTTCTCTTCACTGGCAGTGATGCTTCTTCACCCACAGACCATCTCTGGCAAGATTACGATATAAATGTAACATGTTGCCCCCACTCCCCCCAGCCACCAACCAGTGGTTCATCCCTGCAGTCCGTGGTGATGTCCCCCCAGGCTGTGCTGCCTACGGCTTCGTGTGTGATGGGACGAGGCTGCTGGTGTTTGGAGGGATGGTGGAGTACGGCAAATACAGCAACGACTTGTATGAGCTGCAGGTAGGGAGGGGGGAACAGGTACGAGCTGCAGTTGAGTGGTGTCGCTGCAGGGGGCAGAACCTCAGACCAGCAGTTACTTTTTGGCTGTTACAGTGTTTAATTATTTTCTGATAAAACATTTTTCATTCGAGTGATGCAGGTTCTCAGACTCAGACATTTTACCTGATGTTATTTTTCTCATGACCCATTACTCACCTGCAGGCGAGTCGCTGGGAGTGGAAACGTCTGAAGCCCAAGGCTCCAAAGAACGGCCCACTCCCCTGTCCCCGCCTTGGACACAGCTTCTCTCTGATTGGCAGCCGCTGCTACCTGTTTGGGGGACTGGCAAATGACAGCGAAGACCCAAAGAACAACATCCCCAGGTAGGAACTGGCAGACAGATGTTACAACCTGTCTGACAGTCTGGACTTTCACGTGATTCTGATCCATTTCTTTGTCACCTGCTTTGACCTCTGACCCCTCTCTCAGGTACCTGAATGACCTGTACTGCCTGGAGTTGCGTCCAGGATCCAGTGTAGTGGGCTGGGAGATACCAGTAACATCAGGTCAACCTCCACCGCCCAGAGAGAGTCACACAGCCGTGGTGACAAGCGGCCGCGGAGCAAACCGACTGATCATCTATGGAGGCATGAGCGGCTGCAGACTGGGAGACCTGTGGGTCCTTGACGCAGGTGAGACACGAGTCAAAGTAAACTTTATTGTGAGTACATGTACGTGAGACGTACAGGTGGGACACAGGACAGGAAAGGTCACCATGTGATGTTTCCTGTTTTAATCAGTGACATACAACCAAACAGCACCCGCTCACGTTTCCCTGTCTGATCTCTTTTGATGTTCTGTTCTAACCCGTGATTGGTTCATGTTTTGATGATATCACAGACTCTCTCACCTGGAGTAAACCTGCCCTGAGTGGAAGTGCCCCTCTCCCCCGCAGCCTGCACTCTGCTACAAACATCAACAACAAGTACTGCTATACACAGATACTACACACTGCTGCTGCAGAGAAACAATTTAATATAAAACTACAAATACAGGGTCAATTATTAGTTGACATTATTCGGATTGGCAAGTTTATCACAGATAAATTATGTAACTGGAGCTTGTTGAATAAAATCTCAGTCACTTTCATGTTAATGTAGGATTCTGTCTGACAGGAAGTGACATCAGAGTCTGTTTCATTTAATCGATACAGAAATCTTTTATTAAAGAAAGTTTACATTCAGTTTGTCTAACAGACAAATTGAAAATGTTCATAAACTCTCACCTGGTTCTGTCTCACCTGTCAGGATGTATGTTTTTGGAGGTTGGGTTCCTCTGGTGATGGACGATGTTAAGGTGGCAACTCATGAGAAGGAATGGAAGTGTACCAACACACTGGCCTGCCTCAGCCTGGGTATATAAATGCAAACGACACGCTAACTACACACTTGTTTCTGTGACTTAAGGGAAGGTGACGCTGTGTTTACCTGTGCTTCAGTCACTTGGACACAGTCGTCTTTCTCCTTTTGTTGATGTCTTTATTGTCATGTAAACTCACTTGATCAAGGTAGAGGATCAGAAACCTTATCACCTCTCTATCCACCTGCCTGTTTGTTTGTTCAGACACGATGTGCTGGGAGACGGTCCTGATGGACAGTGTAGAGGAGAACATCCCCCGAGCTCGAGCGGGTCACTGCAGCGTCACCATTAACTCCAGACTTTACATTTGGAGTGGCAGAGATGGATACAGGAAGGCCTGGAACAACCAGGTGTGCTGCAAAGACCTGTGGTACCTGGAGACAGGTGAGGACTGCTGCTGGTGTGTAGTACTGCAGTATATTACTGTGTACTTCATAAAGTGTAATATGTTACCTGTCTCACATGGCTTTCTCAATTCTCTCACCTGTCTGACCCGATGTTGTCTGTCTGACCCTGCCTTACGTGTTTGTCTCACCTGTCCTCAGAGCGTCCCTGTGCTCCCTCTCGGGTGCAGCTGGTTCGTGCCAACACTTTGTCTCTGGAGGTGAGTTGGGGGCCATCTCAGACCGCAGACACTTACCTGCTGCAGCTGCAAAAGTATGACATTCCCACCACACCTTCAGTCACCTCACCTGCCTCCAGCCCCGCCCCCACCTCCACCGTTGGAGCCAGCTCTCCCAAGAGCCCTGCTCCTGTCGCTGTGACACCAGCCAACCAGGCAGTCCCTCTGTCTGGCATCACATTAGTTCCCTCCCCCACAACATCCATAGCTGGAAGCCCATTGGGTGCTGCAGGTAAAGCACCAGGTGGGTTTATATATCTGCACACTAGATGGTAGACGAACAGGTGACACAACAGGTAGAGCTGACCACTCGGCTTTGTTTCTGCAGGTGCTCTGAAGGTGGCAGCAGTTCCAGGTGCAGCAGGCGGAGCCTCCGTTGTCACAGTGAGACAGGCCACGCCCAAACCCCCGGTTGCTGTGACAACAGTTCCTGCAGGTGTTCGCATGGTGGTACCTGCTCAGCCCAGTCAGGGAACGGTAAAGAGACCTTTATGTTTATTAACTTACGTAAATTCACTTGCTTTTCCAGAACTTTTGAGCACATCTCTTATTCTTCCTCAACAGTTTGCTCAGTTGTCATGGAAAAGGGACAGGTCACCTGATGATATCTGAACTGTCTCCATGACAACCAAGCAACTCACTTCACTGATGAAGGACACAAGATGTGACTGAAAGGTCCAGAAATGTTCTAGCAATTGGACTTTTTGTTCAGAAGAACATCACAGGGGTTTTTTCTGTCCTGTCTCTCTGCAATTAGCCAACAGGCAGCAGCCCTCAGATGAGCGGCATGGCAGCGCTGGCAGCAGCTGCTGCAGCGACTCAGAAGATCCCCCCGTCCACTGCGACGGTGCTCAGTGTCCCTGCAGGAGCTGCGATCGTAAAGACAGTGGCCGTCAGTCCAGGATCCAGCAGTTTGCCAGTCAAAGTGACTCCTACTGTTACCATGGTACATGCACACAGCTCTATGAACGGTTCCTAATGATTCATCAGGGTACCTGCAGACCCTGAATTAACTAAATTAATTAAAAATAAAATCTCAGAATATGGACAGTAAACCAGTCGGCTAAAATTTGTCAGAAGAACTAATTAAAGGTAAAGATAGATGAGATTGAAATATCTCTATAGAGGTAGGTTATTCCAAAGTAGGAAGTCGTCTTTTAAATCTGGTCAAAGACAGCAAGAGTAAAGAGGTGGGGAATAGTGGTGTGCGATACCGCAAGCTTGGGTGTTGATCCGATACCAAATAAATGCAGGGCCAGTATCACAGATACTGATACCGATCCGATACTATTACCTTATAAGGGCAAACTGCCTGAAAATGCACCCCCGTCACATAAGAGTAAAATATAATGTAAAGTAAAAACGTTAAATCGCTGTAAAAACAGAACCAAACTCACAAAACATAAACAAACAAAAACACCAGTGTGAAATTAACATCCAGTTTTATTTTAAGTGAATCCAGGATACCTCTCTTGAACCTAGAGACAATCAGAATTGGTGCTACTGAATTATTTCTGTAGGAGAGTGCATTTAATGACAGACTGAGCTGCCACAAAATGCACTCCCCTAAAAATACAGTTTCTGTTTGTCCCAGAATTGAATAGTTTTGACAGTGAAGGTGTAGGACTGATGCTGGTTAGTGGTCTAAGTTTTGTGGAGGTGACACTGTCCTAGTGGGAGATAGGACGGGGTGTATTTTCCGGCAGGGGTTCTCTGTCTCTGTAAAACGGGGGTCTCTCTCTGAGGGATTTCCCTCCTCCTCTCTCCATTTATTTTGTAGCTGCTGGTCTCTTGTTCATGTTTTTAGCAACCGTCTCCTACAGATTACGTTCACATACAGCTAACCTGTAACCCAGATCACGTTTTTGATCAGGACGTAATTGTCATGTTGTACTGAAACATATTTCTGTGAATGAATGACGCGCTACTATTATTAACGTGAAGCGATGCTGTTTACTGTGCAGGACAGAGATGCAGGAGACGTTAGTCCCACACCAAAGTCCTCTGTCTATCACCGTAAAATACAGGAGATGACACGACGCTCCTCTGTGTTATCATTCACTACAGTCTGCATGTGTCTGCTCCGCTGTGTTGATGTGAGAGGAGCTGTGTTTGTACTGGGAGATTTACTTTCTTGGCGGCATGGTGGTGTAGTGGTTAGCAATGTCATCTCACAGCTAGAAGGACCCGGGTTCCTTTCTGTGTGGAGTTTGCATGTTCTCCCCGTGTCTGCGTGGGTTCTCTCTGGCTTCCTCCCACCATCCAGAGACATGCATGTCAAGTTAATTGGTGACACTAAATTGTCTAAGTGTGAATGTGAGTGTGCAGGGTTGTTTGTCTCTGTGTGTCAGCCCTGTGATGGATTGGCGACCTGTCCAGGGTGTACCCCGCCTCTCGCCCGATGACAGCTGGGATAGGCTCCAGCACCCCCCGCGGCCCTTACGAGGACAAGCGCTTAAGAAGATGGATGGATGGATGGATAGGTTTACTTTACGATGGAACGGTCACACTGAGAGTAGAAGAGAGAAAGTCAATACCGCTGTGCTAGTATCGATCTGATAACAATACCAACTTGGTATTGATACTTTGGATTGGTCCGCCCACCACTAGTGGGGAGGGAATCTAAGGTCAGGAGGTCACACAGGTGTTATCAGGAACACCTGAAAGTCTGCTCTGACTGAAGAGAAGCTAAGACTGGTGTACTGTGGTCAAACCTTCTAGATTTAGTTAGTGTTCTGAACCTGATGAAGAGTTTTAGTACTGGCCCGAAAATAAAACATTACAGTAGTTCAGACTAACAGGAAAGCTTAAAGTAACGTCTCCTCATCTACCAGTCACAGAAGTCATTTCTGGATCTAAATGTGGTTTCTTCAGGTGAGGTTTGACCACCATCACTTTAAAACAAACAGGAATCATTCTATCCTCAGACTGAGAGTCCAAGTCAGAGACAGAAGTAAAGTAAACTTTTTGACTGATAAGATGATTTTTATTGATCTATCCAATAAGAATATCTGTGAAGATTCTCATTCAACCAGGTCATGGTGATCTCAAAAAAGGTTTTTCAGTAGCAACTGGACTTGTTTTGGTTCCTTGACGACGTTTCACCTTCCATTCCAGAGGGCTTTCTCAAGTCTGACTGACTGGTAGGAGCAGCAGGTTTATAAACCCTGTGGAGTCCTCAAGTCGTTAGTAATTGGTGATCACCTGTGGGTTGTCCTTCCCCCTGGCTTTCATGTATGGCACTGTGACCACCTGAGCCAGAGTGTGAACGACTGTGAAATTTCCTGGGTACAGTTGAAAGAACTGCATTGTAAGTGGGTGATAGATTATGTCCAAGGCCACCTCCTCTGTTTAATGAGGGTCGTTCAGTCTTGCAGTAAACGGCTTCCCTCACACCTCATTTGAACGAGAAAACACTGAGGAAACTTGCTGACTACAAGAACCACCTACGTTTCAATCTGAGGTGCAGACAACAGAGACTCATTCCCAACAGCCTTCGCCAGGGCTCCACGGTGAAAGGTCAAAGAGTGGACAAGATTTTACAAAAGGCACAATACCAGCTTCTCAGTGAAAGAATAAGGCAAGTCCATTTCACCATTGAGGCTTTGAAGGAGAAAGTGGACCAGACCTTCCAGGAACTGAGATCGTGCCTTCCTAACACCATCCTGGGGGAGGTGCGGCTTTTTGGGGAAAAAACACAACTTTCACAGCACTCCAAGGGAAAAGAAAGACAGACACAGAAATTACAAGCAAGGCTCAGCAACCTAGACCAACCAGCTGAACTAACATGGAGAAATAAGGACAACAACGACACATCACATTCACAAGACAAATGGTTTAAGAATCTGTCAGACAGCACACTTAACCAATCTGAAGTGTCTTAGCCAAAGGACTTAATTTTGCTGTGAAACCGGAGCAGATACCAGTTGTGGACCTCATCACAGTTACAGAGTCAACAATCAGGGACAACAAACTGGCAGAGGCAGAAACTGAACAATTCAGACTAAAGGTCACAGCCGCCCTTTCCAGTGCAAAGACACCCCCTCCTAACCTCACCATCCAGGAAAGGAAGGCAG
>JAUBNQ010000026.1:174559-185287 GCA_032353495.1 Ctenopoma kingsleyae | reverse complement strand
TCCTGCAGAGAGGTACAGAGAGAGGGGGACAAAGAGGAAGAAGCAGGACTACGGGAGAGAGAAGACACACAGTTAATAACATGCAGTGTCGGCATATGAGTTCTAACTATAAGCTTTGTGAAAAAGGAAGGTCTGTAGCCTAGTCTTAAAGGTAAAGAGGGTGTCTGTTCCATTTGTGAGAGAGGAGTGGATCATGGCAGATATGAGGGGTGCCAAAGAAGGGAGGCAGGCTGTAACCAGAACTGTGGGAAGTGGGTCCAGCTGACCGGTGGAAGGCTTGGACTTATGGATAAGATCCAAGATTTCTGGGAGAGTGGGGAGCTGGAAGGAGGAGAATGGGTGAGTGGGTGGACAAAGTTCAGGTGAGATACTGGAGGGGTCTGGTCTGAGGTTTTGGTGGATCTTTTGGATTTTTTCATTAAAGGACATGAGGGAATTACAGAAGGCGGTTGAGTGGAGGTGAGATGACAGAGAATCTGGGGGTTGTGTGGTTTTGTTGAGCAGTGAAAACAGTGACTTGGTGTTACCTCTATTGGAAGAAATTAAGTGAGTGTAATAGTTTGATTTGGCTTGAGCAATACAGTCATTGTAATGTAGTGTGTGGTTTTTGTGCATCTCTTTGTGAACAATGAGTCCAGATTCAAGTTGCCGGCCTTTGGCTTTCAAAAGCCGAAGATCAGATGTGAATCAGGGGGCAGAAAGAGAGAAGGACACAAATCTGTTTTTTAACGGAGTGAGGGTGTTAAAAATACCATAAAGTGTTATAGTGTGAGACCAGTTCTTCAGGGGTGGATAAGTTGTGAGAGTACATGAGGGAGTCAACATTAGAAGACAGAGATTCCAGGTTAATGTTCTTAATATTATGAAAAGAAATGAGACGGGGGAGCTTAGTAATGGTAAGCGAGTTTAACATTGAATGTGAGGAGTAAATGATCAGTTATGGGGAGTTCATCTGCTGTACAGTCGAGGGGTAACACCAGAGCAGCAGATCAAGTCCAAGATATGTCCTTTGGAGTGAGTAGGAACATCAGAATACTGCTGAAATCCAAAGCACTCAAGACAGAATGTAAAGTCTCTAGTAAGAGGGAGATTGATATTGTCCATGTGTATGTTAAAGTCCCCCAGTAGGATTATGTTTGGTGAGATAGTGGATAAATGTGTGAGAAAAGCAGCAAAGTCATTCAAAAAGTCAGTATTTGTTTTAGGGGGGCGGTAGACGGTTGCAATAATGGTAGGAGTAGGTCCAGTCAGTGGACAGTGGACTCGAAGGAGCTGAAGGCAGGAATAGACAACGGCGAGACTTTCGACTTCTTGCAGTAAATTATTGTGAGACCTCCTCCCCGGCCAGAGTCACGGGGTGGACAGATGTAAACAAACCCGGGGGAGTGGATTCATTAAGTTGAGAAGAGTCATGAGGTTGTTGCCATGTCTCTGTTAGATAGAGGAAGTCAAACCTACTATCGGTGAGGAGATCCTGGATGAAATGCCTCTTGTGAGAGTAGCTGATCTCAGTCTGTTGATCTTAAAGCTGTCATAGAAGACGTTTTTAAGATGTTACCTGTGAGCAGTGGCGACAGTCCCGCCAGTGTTTGCTCATCCGGGATGTAGTCTGCTGGGGGACCTCCCACATTACACTGAGCTCCTCTCCTTTTGCCCCTGTACTTGTGCTTCATCTTCTCTCCCAGTATCTGACGCCATCGACTGGTGCAGTCCAACCTGCAACTGTAAATAACTATAAAAACTCACTTCACCCCCGACCAGCAGAATCACAAACACTCACAGCGTCAAACCGTCGACTGGAACGAAACATGACAGGGACCATTTTATTTCTTCTCTTCTTTAGTTATCTTTGACAGTCTGGACCTTTTCTCTGTCTCAGGTGGACGAGGGCATGAATGTGTTGATCACAGGTCCAAACGGTTGCGGGAAGAGTTCTCTGTTTCGAATCCTCAGTGGACTGTGGCCAGTTTATGGAGGAGTCCTGTACCGCCCAGAACCACAGCACATGTTCTACATCCCACAGAGGTACTGCTACTATTGTACCACCCAGAACCCACAGTTCCTGTTCTACATACACTGCAGCACTGACAACATCCTGTAGTGATGAGGTTCTGTGTCCTGAATAGGCCCTACATGTCAGAGGGGAACCTCAGAGACCAGGTGATCTATCCAGACTCTGTAGAGGACATGGTTCAGAGGGGAATCACTGATTCAGATCTCAGCGCGATCCTTCACACTGTTCATCTGGTCTATATCCTGGATCGAGAAGGAGGTGA
This sequence comes from Ctenopoma kingsleyae, assembly GCA_032353495.1. Taxonomy (NCBI): domain Eukaryota; kingdom Metazoa; phylum Chordata; class Actinopteri; order Anabantiformes; family Anabantidae; genus Ctenopoma; species Ctenopoma kingsleyae. Next base: position 183,011 of record JAUBNQ010000026.1, on the reverse strand, counting down.
GTGTGTTTTTGTGGCATCGGGACTAGATCAGGTGTGTTCAGGATGAAGCTGTTTCATCCTGTACACAGCACGCTCAACGATTGTCAACAACTGGCAGCGCAGACAGGTACTGCCCCAGCCCACCTGGGTCCGACCGGTTCTGACATCAAAATCACCTTCATAATAATAATTAAGTGTGTTCAGACCTCAAGGGACGAGCTCAGTCATATGATTGTCAGCTTAAAATCCGATCCTGACTCCAGTCGATCACGTTCAAGTACAGTAAGGTCCATAAGTAATGGAACAAAGAAAATGTTTTTGAGATTCGTTCTTTGTTCGTATCCACACTGAAACACTCAATACGAATGAACTCAAGGCTTTTAACTTTAAGTCAAGTGGTTTGATAAAACTGTGGCATTACAGATATTCTCATGCACACAGCCCCATGGGGGGCTCATAAATAATGGCACAAACTAAAGCAAGAACAAAGATAAGGACTGGCAAATAGTTAAATGTAGTTTCTGTAGTTTCCTGTAGTAACCCGTGTCTGTGTGTCAGGTTGGGAGGCTGTCAGTGACTGGAAGGACGTTCTGTCTGGAGGAGAGAAACAGAGGATGGGGATGGCTCGCATGTTCTACCACCGGTAATTATTTATTGATCACACTGACACAGGTGAGGCTCCAGTATCTTCCCAGTGTGGCAGTGTGTTCCCAGTCCAGTGCTATACTGGAACTGTACAGGTGTAGTATCCCTGTGCGTGACTTGATCTGTCCCTGCTGGGAGGAGAGATTATTGTATATATGCCTTCATGCCTTCATGTTCCCCAGTTTCCTCCAGGACTAGGGTGAGGGGGTCTGCTGGCACCTGGGTCTGGATCACAGACTGATCAGGAATGATGGTGTGTACTTACTGACTGACTCTCTCTCTCTCTCCATGTGTGTTGATTATCTCTCGCACAGACCTCGGTACGCTCTGTTGGACGAGTGTACGAGCGCCGTCAGCATCGACGTGGAGGGAAACATCTTCCAGGCTGCAAAGGATGCTGGGATAGCTCTGCTGTCAATCACACACAGACCCTCGCTGTGGTCAGTATTTTACAGTTGCTTTGTGGTCACAGTGATGCTGTAACACCTGTAAAATCAGCTGTCACGTCACAGCTGAAGTGGTTCAGATCTGATTTCTCTCTGCAGTGTGAACAAACCACATCAGGTTCTTTATTCACTTCCATTCTGATCTGTGTCAGATCAGGATTCAGTTCTCCTGTCGTCCTCGTTCAGTGTGTAGACATTTATGGAGAAGCTGAAAGGAAAATATTGTGACCAGCAGCTTCTGAGGAACTGGATCTGTTTCTGTTGTTCACATGTGGAGGTTCAGGAGCTGGATCCACGTCAGTGACATGATCCGTCAACACAAACATCAGAGCTGTGGTGTGAAGCAGCTTTTGTTGACCTCCTATCTCTGAAGCTTGTTCTGAGCCGTTGTTTTTGTTGTGTGTCTGTTTGTGTTAGTGAAGTCCTGGTTCAGCCTGCAGCAGTTCTGTCTGCAGCCTGCAGAGGGCAGCAGACCTCTGGACTGGTTTCTGCTACCACGCCCTGATCCTGAACCTCTTTCTTCTTTTTCTGTGTCCTCCCCAACAGGAAGTACCACTCTCACCTGCTGCAGTTTGATGGGGAGGGAGGATGGAGGTTTGAGCGCCTGGATGCGTCCACTCGTCTCTCTCTGCAGGTCTGTTTCTCTGTCCTGGTCTTTGGTGGGTGGAGGTGCAGGTCTTTATGCATCCTGAATCTTGCAGTGAACAGAAATGAATTTTCCATCAGTCTGATTTGAAGTGACGCAGTTTTTATGATGGATTTTTAATTTTTATTGTGAAAACATTTTGTAACATGATGTTTCAACATGTTATTTTGCTGTATTTTACTTTTATGTCGTCACCAACATAACTTAACAAAATACAAAACATTTTTCAGGTTTTTGATTTGTCTCAGCTATGATTCAGTTTATTTTCTAATCACTTTCTGATGGGTGTTCACTGGGGACTAAATAATAAAAGGTATCAGTCCCATAAACCACAACATCCCAGGTTGAGTCCAGTTTCTGTCTCACAGTGATAGTTTGTACCAAAAACCACTGACTGACCCACTGACTGCTGCCTCTGCAGATGCTGTGGTTACCACGGTAACCACAGCATCTGCACACCAACACGCCTCCACCATGCGTGATGTGAGTCAGAGGTCAACGTGTGGAAATGAAGCAGGGAGCAGCCGATCAGTCGTCTCTGTCAGTCACATGACTGATTCTTACTGCTACAGTTCATCTTCATCAGACTGATTTTCCTGTTTCCTCTCTGGTCTCTGGTCTCAGGAAGAGAAGCAGCGCCTGGAAAACCAGCTGTCGGGGATCCCTAAGATGCAGCAGAGACTGACGGAGCTGTGTGTCCTGCTGGGGGAGAGGGGGGAGGAGGAGGAGAGGGAGGAGTGATGAAGAGGAGCCACTCTCAGCTGTTTTTGTGGTTGCCATGGACACGCACTCAGCAGGTCACGCGACCTGAACCCATCAGACAGACAGAGACCTGAACCTGAGACGACCCACGATCTGTCCTGGACCTGAACATCTCGTCACGCGTCTTACTCCTTATTCCTGCTGCAGGAAACGTCCAATCACAGCTTCACATTCTGCCACATGACCCACTGCTGCATTCTATTGCTCGAGGCATTCAAAGACCCCAAGCACCAACTGTAAACGTTCATCACGTACGTTTGTCACAGTAACAGACGATACCAGTGAGATCACACCAGTGTCAGATCAGTTTCTCAAACTGGTCTGCGTTTTCTGTCTGAGTTTTTACGGTTAAATAAATAAACTGGACATGTCTCGTGTTCAGGTCATGTGACTGATCATCTGGTTTTAATGTTTTTACTGATGTTTGATTATTGTTTAATGGTCAATCAGCAGAAATCAATCGTGAAAACTCCTTATTTTAATGAGCAATGATAAAGATGCTGGAATAAAATAAAATACTTATATGATGTGTTTTTGTTGTTCCTTTCAAAATAAGGTTCCTCAGAAAAATAAAATGATTTTTTGATCCAAGTTTCTGTTTCATTTGTCCTGAAGGAAAAAGTTCAATTAGAAAAAGTAGAAGCAGAAAGTAGAAAATGACAGAGTAACAGTAATGTAAGACTTTTGGACTGAAGAGTTGGTACCAACCTGCTTCTGGACTCAGGAGCAGGTTTAAGTCCGGACCACAGGATTTGATTCAAACATGAAAATCATCACTTTTGTGTTTTTGTTTCAGCTTTTTAGTTCTTATTGAGTGGAAAGAACCGTTTCGATAAACCTGAAAACCAGAACCAGGTTGTGGGTTCTACTCCCAGCAGAGGATCACGCACCACCTCCGCCACGGAGGAGCGTCTGAAAAGCCTCCCGGAGCCGAGCGGAGCGGGCGGGGCCTCTGTCGGACCTGTTGTGGGTTGTCGCTGCGCAGCGTGGAGGTTTGAGTCTTTGCTGGACTGTGTGGGTTCTACTAGTTACTTCCGGCTGGTCGGACTCCGGTGGACCTCGGAGCAGCCTGCTGAGCTCAGGTGAGTCTGACCCGGACCACGCTGTCCCCCTTTTCGTGGCTCCAACTTGTCCGGAGCTGCAGCCGCAGGAAGGAAAGAGCATGTGTTGGAGTCAGGCGTGTCTGACAGACGCGCCAGACTCCGTTCACAAATCTGACGTTTTTAAATGTCGCTTATTTTTTTTGGCATTTAACTTGAGATAAGTGACTGAAGGTATTTTAAGAAACCGAAGGAGGGGTTCTTTAATTCAGCTTCCAAAGTCTATCAAATGTCAACGCTGAATGTCGGTTCTCAGGTTTTCATTTTAACAACGAGCCTGGAAAACAGCGAGTTTTAAAGTGGAAGGTTCTTTAACGGTGTCTGGTTGGTGTTTTGTGTATGAGCCGAAAGCACCAGCAGTGTGTGAAAATGTAAACGAGCTCAGTTCATCACGTTGTGCTGTGACACAACACAGTGACTGTTTGTGTGTGTCGGGTGTTTCCAGCCTGTCCTGGCACGGCACGGCACGGCACGGCACGGCCCGGAGCCTCATGCCGAATAGCTGACATTCCTGCACTCTGCTGCGTGTTTTATGGCACAAGTGAATTTAGAAAGTCCGGACCACGTGACCAACAAAAACCAATTAAAAAAACAAAAAGTTTTCACGTTTCACCGACAACAGTCCAGACCTGGTCCCCGATCTGCTTTGTGGATTAAACTGAAGGTTTCAAAACTCACAGGAGCCACTTTCAGACCTGCAGTGCGTCTGACAGATGCCCAACAGCTCGTTAGGGCCCCAGGGCCCCAGGGCCCCAGAGCAGGTTGATCCAGTCCTGGTTTTCAATGAAGACTGGTCTTAAGCTGACTGTGAACCTAAAGTTTGCTCCTAAATATCTGTTACTGTGACAATAAGTCAGTGAGACCTGGTCCCGCAGGGAAACTGTTCCAGGTCTGTCACATTAAAACTGTTTCAGTAAAAACTGTTGTGAGAGATGAACGAGGTCTGTGGTCAGCTGACGGTGGATCTGTGACTGAGGACGTTTGTTTCAGCCTCAGTGAAGTCTCACACGGTTTCACGTGGCGTTCACATCGTCTGTGTTTCTTTGCAGTGAAACAGTTTCTGCTTGGGGTCACTGTCAGGAAAAACAGAATTAGTTGTTTTCTGAATGGGATCTGGTGAGAAACAGGAACTGACCTTCAGGTCATGTGATCTGCATGAATCTTCATCAGCGTGATGAAGACGAGGAAACAATTGACTAATCTGCAGGATTTAGTCTGAGACCAGATTCAGAGTCCGATTACAGTTTTGGCTTAATCACCTTTAATCTCCACACTCCGAGTTAATGTGCTGTCACCAGTCCCGCCAGTACATAGTCAGAGGTAACTGGGCTCACACCAGTCCCCCCATTACACAGTGAACGTCTGAATTATTTTCCACAAACTGAATAAAAAGTCAAAACTGTATAAATAATAAATTACAGTACGTTTTACAGTATGAACAACAAATAATCACAGTAGTACTCTGACAGAACTCAAAGTACAGAAACAAATCCTTCTTCCTGTGTGATACAGAGCTGATGTTACAGCTGCACAGTTATTATGATATTTACGGTAATCTGAGAGGAGCTGTTGGATCCGGTGTCTTTGGACCCGGTGTCTCTGAACAGAACTTGTGGCAGCTGCAGCACATCGAACCGTTTCCTCAGATCTTAAATGTTGTTCGTCTTTCACCTGGAACCAAAATGCTGCTGCACAGACAATTTAACGAGTCTCCTGTTTCATCTCGACCACGATTACCATCACGAGACGTCGTCGTGGCTTTAATGTTGTGTTTGATTGGTTTGTGCGTCCACGTCAGGATTCACACACACAAACATCACAAATGTCACGTTTAACCTTTTAATGACAGACAGTGGTTATTTTTGTTTTTAAAAAGTTTGTTGGTTTCAGATTTTTGTGAAAAAGAGAACTCATCCCACGCAGATAAAGAGGTTTGGCGTGTTCTGTAACTACACGGCCTCACCGCTGGTTGGTGCTGGGTTCCTCTGGTGTAGCGTGGCGCTTGTTCTCCACGAGTAGAGTGATTTTAGCAATGGAGCAGATCCTGTTGGATGTCGAACAGCTAGGTGTGTTCGATATTGACAAAATATTATACCACAATATTTTTTACCATTTTCCTGATAACGATAATTTGACAATATTTTAATAACCCAAAAAATTATGTTTGCTAAATAATATTAAAGAAACAACACAGAAAAAATACGTAACACTTTTGGAAAAACAGGTCTTGTTGAATTTATTCAAAACTTGAAATACGAGTAGTATGTATAGGTTTTGTCTGCGGAGCCTCACGTGATCACAACTTCTCTCTCGTATGAAATGAACGAGACTCATCAATATCGTCTCCTAATTCCAGCGTAATCTGAGTTGTTTCAGAACATTAATTAATGTTAATAAATCACTAAAGTTTAGTTTGTAGCTCCCAGCTGTTTGTAGAATGATTTCCTGTGAGTTTGTAAAAGGATCCATATGAAACATCCACACTGAGAACTTCTGTGCGCATTTCTGCAGCTGTCTCAACATCGGTAACTTCATTAATTATTCATGATTAGTCAGGATCAGTCAGAACAGTAAATTATATTTTATAGGGATGTCTGCATATTTACATTTGCTCAATAACCGCAGCAAATGTACAGAAACAGGTTTCATTGATAAGAGCAGTAGTGAAAGTGCGGACGGGGAGTTTCAGTCCAGAAAGCGAGTGCTGGTTTAACTGGTTTGACTTTATATTTCGTATCAATCATTTTTATACAAATATTTTTGGCTTGTGAAACGAATCATCTGAGTTTCCGTTATTTCTTATGGGGAAATTCGCTTTGATATACTTTGCTTTGGATTACGAGCACGTTTACGGGACGAATTATGCTCGTAATCCAAGGTTCCACTGTAATTTGTGACCGCTTCGTTATGTCTTTTCTTTTGGTAAACTTCTCTTTGACAAACGACTCCACAAAAGTTTGTTGCTGTGATTGTTTTCTGTCACCACTGTCGGGGATTTGACAGATCTCCGAAGCTTTTCATATTCCTTGTACTGAGTCCAGTGTTTGGTCCAGAGATGGTAAAACAGGATTGTTGTGGTGGCGTCTTTCACTGCAACCGTTTTTCCACATAAAGGACAGATTGGGCTGGTTTGTCTGACGTCCTCCCTCTTAAACCAAACCATCTCCAGGCGAGAGATGAAGACCCACAAGCTCTAACGAGGACGACGAGGACTGCGAATCTGTTAGGTTGTTTGTCTGGCACCGTTTCTTCCGACATCACTGAATAGAATGCTGCTACATGGACTTGGAGAAACCAGGCTCACTAGTAAAACTTGAGTAGCATCGCGTAATAACAGTTTATTGCTAAGTGGGGTAAATACTCGATAACGCCTGCTGCCTCATCGTCAAAATAAGAATTTCGATATTATTGAAAACGATATATATCGCACACCCTAACGAGCAGCAGTTACTTCCCTGAAATGACACGTTGAAGGTGTATGTCACCACAACCTGTAGTTACCTGTCTGGGGAGGTGTGGGTCAGGTTGTGGTGTAGGGTGGTGTAGGGTCCACAGCTACGTTGCATCTACACCGTAGCTACAGTCAGGGCCAGGTTAAGGAATCTCGAGGCCCTAGGCTGCCAGCATTTGAGGCTCCTTAAAACAAGTAAAACATTTTATGCTTATAAGACTGTGCTGCTGCTGACTAACAATAAACTAAACCACTAAAAGAATTATGATTTTATCACTGTAATAATATGATGCTCTGGTTTATGTGTGGGTGCTGAATCCTCACAGACAACGAGCACTTTGTATGAATATTTGGGGTAAATTGTCTTTTGGATCCAGATACACATGGACGATGAAATAATTAAACACAATAATGAAACCAAACACTGAATAACATCCTACAGGGTCACAACAATAATGAGCTTGAAGTCAGAGATGAACCAGAAAATACACAGATTACAAAAAATATTGTTACTGGTGTTACCACAAATTAGACATCTCCAACCTGAGCGTCAGTAAAATGTCTCTGTGCTGCAAAGAAGAACAGAAGGAATCAACAAAAGTTATCATCCTGTGTGCTGATAGAACAATCTGACTCTCATAAGATTAGTTCACACCAGCAGTGAAACAAACTCTGACATCTTACATACTAAAGCTCTCACCAGACATCAATCTTATATACGGAAGTGTTCATTCTGAAAACATCAGCCATAAAGTGAAGTCTGTGTTTAAATAAACTTAAAGTGAAGCATTAATAATCACATACTCACCAACTTGTGATTTTATTCCTGCTTTTCTTTGAACAAAATAATTGATCATGTCTGATCAAACTGACAACGTTCACACATTGTTGACCATAGTCTGTTCTGGATGAGGAGTTCGGAGAACAAGTTGTCCTGTTTACGGCTCCTCTGACAGGTGTGCAGCTCCTCTTGCCCTTGTTTTCTGCACTCTCCAGCTCCTCCTCTGTGCTGCATAGTGTTGCCAACTCCTCAGGAAGGAAAATCGCTATTGGCGGTGGCTAGAAGTCGCTAAATGACGTCATCGCCTAATTTGCATAATTTGCAATGTGTATGGAATTGTAATGGACACAGAGGAAATAATGAGAGGAAAGGAGCGAGGAATAGTGAGTAAAAAGCATCCTAAAGGTGTTTAGAACCACAAATGAACGTCGTTTCTTTTTTCTTTTTTGTTTGTCACAATTCAAACTCTCCTCCTTTATCCGGGCTTGGACCCAGCAAAAGTGACCCAAAAGAGACTCAAACTCTGGCGAAGTTTATTATTTATTTATTAGTTACCGTATTTTCTGGACCATAAGGCGCACCGGATCATTAGGCGCACTATAAATAGCTGTGTCAATTTTCATAAACAAGGCGCACCGGATT
>JAUBNQ010000026.1:125802-143172 GCA_032353495.1 Ctenopoma kingsleyae | reverse complement strand
TTTTTTTTTTTAACCCCCCCCCCCCCCCCCCCACACACACACACACACACACACACACACACACGCAGCGAACCTGCTGCTCTGGGTCAGTCTGCAGCTGCCTGGCTCTGAGGCTCCTCAGCAGAGAGAAAGTAGGACAAAGCGAGGGAGGGTCCCCGAGAGTGAAGGAGAGGAAATGAACAAAGAGGAAATTTAACTGCACACACACAGTAATTCACAGTAACACACAGACAGTTGTGTGTGCGTCGCATGGTGTCGTCTCTTTGAAGAGTGAGAGTCAGCAGCAACCACAGAGATAATACGGGGGTGGAGGTGTGTGTGTGTGTGTGAGCCTGAGGTAAGGCAGCCTGTAATCATCACCTCGACGTGTTGAAAGCAGCCTGTCCTTCATTTACATACGGAGGAGGGGGGAGGACGAGGAAGGAGGGGGGAGAGGACCCATGAGAAAATTGAAGAACAGAGAGAGAAAATGAGGGAGGTGGGAACAAAAGAGGAGTGAAGAACAAACTGCAGCGATTACCAAAGTAAAGTGAGTGTTTCACTGCAGACACACCTGCTCGTGTTACCACGGTTACCTGCAGGTTAACACATCTGCAGCAGTTCAATGTCATGGTTGACTTAGTTTCCACTCAGGTCATGGTGGAGTGTCCAGGGGTCCGGGACAGAGTCCATTTGGATCAGTTCTGTTCTTTCTGTAAGAACAGTAACAGCACTCTGTTATCAACGCAGGAACTTCATCTAAAGACACGTTTAGTTTGTTATACACGTGAAAAGATTCGTTTTTAGTTCCTTTATCCATTTCAGACGTGTTTTAATGTCCTGCTCAGTGTCGCTTCCATCAGGTCACAGTGAGATGCAAAGGTCTCAGGTGTCACGTTTCACAACGTGAAGTTTTATTTTTAAAATTTGACACGAGAATTTTGGGAGTGAAGCTGCTGAGTGAGCAGAGTTTGTTTCGCCATCATGAAACCACTGTGATGAAAAACTTTACTGGTTAGCAGAGCTCAGTGGGAGAGAGGGACTGTAGACCTGGATCAGGGTTCTGAGGTAGGAAGGAGCTGTTGTTGACCAGTCAGTAGGTGTCAGAGCTGTGAACCTGATGCAGCAGATACTGGGACCAGTGCAGAGACACCAACATGGTGATGTGAGTCCTTTTTACTGATCAGACATGAGATAAGATGTCATGAGAGTTTTGTGCTGACATGCTCAGTTTAAATAGTTTACGTAAGATACACAGTGGTTAAAATGAATACGCGCTAATATTAATGGCTTTATGTCACTGTCGTTGTCCACAGTGCCCAGGAGACTGAGCAGCGTCCTCCTCTCTGATGCCTCCTCCTCTTGTTGGCATCACTAGTTCTCAGTTCATAAAACAGGGTAAAACATCTGTGTGTTACTGTGCTATGAAAAAGTATTTACCCCCTTCCTAATGTTTTGGCATATTTGTCACATAAAATAAATGACAAATGTTAATTACACAAAGATAACCTGAGTAAATACAAAATGATGATTTCATTTATTAAACCTACCTGATCCTATGTGAAAATGTAATTTCTCCCTAAACCTAAGAACTGGTTGTTCCACGCTTTGCAGCAACAACTGAAATCAGGTGTTTGTGATAACTGGTAACGAGTCTTTCACATCACTGTGGAGGAATTTTGCAGGAAGGTGTTCAGCTTCTGTCTCATCAGTCCATAGAATACTTGTTGTCCTGATGTGTCTTGATGATCATCAAGATGTTTCTTGGTAAATGTGAGACGAGTCTCTTCGGTCAGCGGTGGTTTTTCACCTTGGAACTCTCCCATGATGCCATTTTGTCCTTTGACTCTTTCTTATTGTTGAAACATGAACACTGAGCTTAACTGAGCCAAGGGAGACCTGCAGTTCTTTAGATGTTGTTCTGGATTCTTTTATGACCTCCTGGATGAGTCCTTGTTCTCCAGGAGTAATTCTTGTAGACCGCTCACTCCGGAGAAGATTCACCACTGTTCCAGGTTTTCTGCATTTGTAGATAATGTCTCTCACCGTGGTTAAAAAAACATCAGGAGTGGGCAAATACGTTTTCACAGCACTGTACATCCAGCGTATGTTGAATGACTGGAACCTTCTGGGTACGTACAGTTTGCTCTGAGGGAACAAGAAAGGCTGAACCAAAACTGAACCAAAAACTGATCCACTAGTTGAGACCAGGACAAAGCAACAGCCAGAGACTCAGACTGGTCCTCACAAAGAGACAAATACACAGAGAGGGTGTCCTGCTCCTCCCCAGAAGGAAAAACACACCTCTATATTGTTGGCGGGGGTGGGCGTGGGGGGCTGATCTGAATTCAACACATCAAACATGAATCTATTTTCTCTCTCTGAGGCTTTTTCCTCATTTTTGACTTTAACGCTTCGCTGCCTCCAGCTCTCTCTACCACCCCACCACCACCACCTTTGCCTCTTTATACCCCCCCATCTTTACCCGTCTCTTGTCTGTCCTGTCCTTCTCATAACCTCCCTCCCCTCTGTCTCTCTTCCTCCTTCTTACTTCTAACTTTACATTCTGACAACCAACAAGTCTTCTCTTTCTGTTCAGCTGCATGAATTATAGATGACCCCCCCACACCCACCCACACAAGCCCCCCCATCAGCTGAAGGAGGAAGTTATTACCATACAGACTGACAGACTGTGTTAGGATGTCCAGTTATTACCATGGAAATGTTGAAGTATCAGTGTGTGTGTGTGTGTGTGTGTGTGTGTGTGTGTGTGTGTGTGTGTCCTGAGGCCTCTCTGGGTGTTTCCCATCATGCACTGGGGCCAGTTAAACAGCGAGTTTTAGTCTGAACCGACACGCAGCAGGAGGGAGGGAGGGGTGAGCGAGCGTGCCTTAAAGGGGAGAGAGAGACAGATGAATAGTGTTTTGTATCTGAACTGGAAAAAACTGAGTCTGGATCATTGTCCTGAAAGAAACCAGTCAGCGAGTTCACTGCAGCGCAACATGAAAGAACAAACAACATAATGAATAAAATTTTACTGAGGGATGGATGAAGTACTGAAAAACTTCACTAAAGTAAAAGTACCAAAACAACACTGTAGGAATACTCCATTACAAATTAAAAGTCCCGTTGAAGTCAAAGTCCCCTGTGGCTGAATCCTGCAGTCTGTCACATGATCACATTAATATTTAGGCAGCATTTAAATTTCCCAGCTTGGGAGGTGCCGGGGTGGAGTGGGGGGGCGTCAGGCACCAAAATAACAGCTGCACTCATGTACAATGGCACCAAAATGAGGCTGGTGCAATGCTTATTTTCACCCTGAACAGTCATAAATGCTGGACAGCCACTGCGTGATCTGTGATTATGCGTAGAAACGTCAGGGTTACACTCTCAATAAACAAGGTGAGGTTACTAAAAATGAGCTTCCTTAGCTTCATACAACATTTGTCACATGACAAACATGACGTTTGGATCTGTCACATTACTGGTAACAATAAGAGTAATAGAAAGTTGTCTGGTACTGAACTCAGACTCCGGTTTCTTGTGGCTTTGTGGTGCCGTAATCCAACCCAATCTCTCCCCCTGGAAACTTCATTAAAAGTTGTTGGCTGTGTAATGTTGTCTGCAGCTGCTAGAGGTTGTCAAATGATAAAACATATGTGTACATACGGGCCAAAACTTTTATTCACTCTGAGTTTAGTTGACATCTCACTAAAATGCCGCGTTACACTGTGTGACCTGAGCAAAAGCTTGCTCACTTTCAAGTGACATTCAGCAGCAAAGCATTAGATTTACTGATGATTATTTGATGCCGGTGAGGAGAAGAGTGAGTGAGTCCATGGTTTTGTCTGATTACTGGACCTTCTTTCAGTGACAGACTTGATGCTGGTTATTGGTCCTTAATTAAAAATGATGAGTTGTGTCATTAACATAGTATTTTATTGTATCTTTCATTAAACAGCACTGAGTAAAATAAAAAAACTTTTTAACCGTCTAATTAAATGATTCAATAAGAAGCATGATTCAGAATTAAATTCAGATTCCATGAAATGCTACCGAAACTTCACGATGGGAACTACTGCAAAGCTGGAGTCTGTTAATCTGGATCATTGGAACTAAATATGAGCCGTGACCTGTAGACACTGGTGGAGGTGGTGGAGTAAACTAGAGGAGGGAACATGAAGTTTACAGTTGACCTGCCTAGATCATCCTCTGGGATTTGAAAATGTTCACAGGGTGAACAAAATCCACCTGGAACCGTCACTGGGGTAGGTGCAGAGATATATCATTAGAAAACCTCGAGGTTCATCCTCTGGAGAGCAGGAAGGGAATCACTTACTGAGAGCAGAACCAAGCAGGAAACCAGTTTGACACCAGTTTAAAACACCAGTCCATCGTAAAAAACCAAACCACCCATGGGAGGTTTGAGCCGTTTCACTGCGTTGCCGTGGATACAAGGGTGTTGCCATGGAGACGTTACTACAGGCAACTACAGTTTGACCGTCAGATGAAAAATGCGAAGCAGCAAAATATTTTATTAATAACTTCACAGAGAGAAACAGAAGCAGATACACAGAGAGAGCCTGCAGGGCTCACTTCACCTGCTCAGGTGTATTTACATATTTCACATTTCTGGGTGTGAAGCAGATTCATGTTCCTCGACTTTAATCTGAGACGGTCACGGTTCAGTTCTGCTCTGAAACAGCAGAGAGGTTTTTCTCCTGCTGGGAGGGAAAAGTGGAAATAACAGAAAATCCCAGCTCAGCTCGGTGTTGGATCAGACTTCGGTCTCTCAGTGGGCTGAAGGTGAAGCTGGGAGCTGATCCGATTCTGCAATGTTACACCTGAAGCATTAGTCCGTCATTAGTGAAGATCTTTGGGATTCAGATTGTTGGACACAACAAACTTTGTAAATGACGCTGTGAATTTTTAACTGAACTGATGAGGAGAATAATCAGCTTCGTTCTGTAGTAAAACATCTGTTAACACGTCAGTGTTTTATATAAAACATGAGAACATTAAGCCATGAAGCCTCTTTTGTGAACACTGTTTTTAAAAGACACTGACGAGTAAGTTAGTGAAAATGCACCTGAAGGCTGCTCTGTAAATAAAGATGTTCTTTAAATATGAATTATTAAATAGAACATAGAATTTTATGATATTTAATTATGTCGTAGCTCAGTGAATCTGTGTCTGCAGACACATGATCACTGATGTGGATAAATCAGCTCAGGCTCAGATAAACAGTAACAGGGCAGCGAGTCCTTGGACAGTAGCAGTTTAATCTCCTGTCGAACATTCACTGTGATAAACACGGAGCAGAACAATGTTTACCTGATGTGTAGTCAACAGTTGAAGGTGCAGTGTGTAACATTAAGACATTAATCTTCATGAGCTGCTGTAGCAGGGTAAATAAATTATCTTATCTTCTGAGAACACGGCGTTCCCTCTCTACAGCCAGTGTCTGTAACATTAAAGTTACTTCTAATCTTTCTCTCTCAACTGTTGCAGGTAAAGAGGAGCTGCCATGTTGGCCTCCTCCATCCCTCTGTCACTCCTCTTCCCCCTGCTTCTCCTTCCCCCTCCCTGCCTCCCTGTCATCATGACCACTGACCCATCTGTGACGTGGGTGGAACTACAGGGCGAACCTCTCTCTCACCTGCTGCTGAACCCAGGGGAAGGGCATCTGTATGTGGGCGGGGTTGACCACCTGTACCAGGTGACCTCGGACCTGCAGGTGACAGCGCACGTAACAACTGGACCTCACTTGGACTCCCCGGACTGCCTCCCACCAATCATCCCTCAGGACTGCCCCTCGGCTATGCCCACTCACAACCACAACAAATTGCTGCTGATGGAGGAGGGCCAAGGGGCGGAGCCAGGCAGCCTGATCGTCTGTGGTTCACTGTATCAGGGCATCTGTGATAAGAGGTAAAACAGTTTATTATGGTGGGATCTTCAGGTCAGTGGTGACTTACTGATCTGTGCTTGATTTGATTGTTGATGCTAGAAGTTGGACCTTATTCACAGCAGAAAAATCCTTCATAACACGAGGACGTGCAGGTTACAGAGAAACTGTAGAACTACTGCAGAAACAATGGGAACATGGTGAAGCTCAAGCTAAAACACGGGAGGCTTCTCTACATTCTTCATTCTGCATCAGCACAACTCAGTGTCTGCGTCAACACACTGCCAACATTCTGCCGACATTTAGCAAACACTCAGTGGACATTAGTTCTATCTGCTGTTTAAGTAAATTGTTGATATTTACAGTATCTGGATGAGAGTTACCAGGAGCATGTTAGCTTGTTACTGTACCATCGTGTTAACCTACATTAAGAACGTGGTCTTTGATCTTCGCTTCTCTTCCTTTGCAGGAGTCTGTCTAACATCTCTCAGCTCATTTATCAGACGTTGAACCCTGTCGACACTCAGTATGTTGCTGCCAACGACCCCAGAGTCTCCACCATCGGTGTGGTAATAACCACAGAGAACAAACAGGAAGGAGGCGGGGTGCTGCGTCTGATGCTGGTTGGTCGAGGCTACACTAGTAAAGGCCCAGGTGATATCCCGCCAATCACAACCCGGCGTCTGTACCCGGTGGTCGCGCCTCGCCGAGCATTCTCTCAGGAGGAGGAGCTAGGGAAACTTGTTGTAGGAAGTTACTCTGAGTACAACAATCACTTTGTGAAGGCCGTCACCTACGGCGACTATATCTATTTCCTGTTCTTCCGTCGGGACATGTGGCACAAAAAGGAGTACCGGACCTATGCCTCCCGGCTCTGCACCTCAGACCGCAGCTTCTACTCATATGTGGAGGTACCGCTGCTGTGCAATGGGGGGTACAATCTGGCTCAGGGAGCATGGTTAGGAAACCACTCGGGCAAACCCGCCTTGTTTGTTGTCATGGCGGCAGGGCAGGCGTCCACACCTGTAGCAACGAGCCGATCAGCGCTGTGTGTTTATGGGATGGCAGAGCTGGATGCCATGCTGCGCTATGCACAGGAACTGTGTTACACAGAGGGAGGACGGGGCAGCAGCGGACAGGAAGAGGCCTACATAGAATACGCTGTGTCATCCAAATGTCTGAAACTACCAAAGGTAAAAGTCCAAGATCCTCAGTGTGTGATATGATGACATCACAGATTAGTAGCTGGTTTAGGAAGAAGCCATGACTAGTCATCACCTGTTTCCCTGTTACCCCCATGCTGACCTTAATACTGTGTATGTGTGAGGGGGATTATGTGCTATCTTCAGCAGCTGGATTTATGGTCAGACAGCTGTCGCTCAGACGTACACACAGCTGGTAGGACTCATCTGACCCACATATAACACAACACACAGATTAAAGTGCAAGCAGACTGAGGGAAAGCAGCTTGATATATCTATCTACATATAATATCAGCTGGAAACTCGTTCATGTTTGGTTTAATCTAGTTTGACTGTTTATTATTTAAAGTTTTATTATGTCACAAACTAACAGGTTAATTTTCTTCTCTGTTTACCTGGAAGAGCTCTCTGTCTGAGTACACCTGTGGGGGGGAACACACCCCGAATCCCATTGCCAGTGCCGTGCCACTCCAGGCCACACCCACCTTTATCTCCACCACCCAGCTGACCGCTGTCACCACGGCAACAGAGGCGGGACACACCATTGCCTTCCTAGGAGACAAAGAGGGACAACTCCACAAGGTGACAACATACAATATACAAGGTGTCATTCTGTTTATATAACCACAACAGAGGAGGTGCAGTTCATCCATGACATCATGAGTGACCTCCCACCTCTGGAAGGGGAAGCCATGTTTTCCAGTCTTTAATCTAATCTAACCAGTTACTGTTGTGATGTGAGAGTGGTTTCGATCATGTCATATGGCTTAAGAGGTTGACAGGTGGTCTTTGTTGACTGACTGGAGGAAACCATGTGAACCCAGTCCTGCACAAGGTGACCAGGCTCAGCTCTGAGCTCAGCCCACTGCCGCTGGAGGTTTTCCAAACGTCTGGTGTAGACCCAGAATATGTTGGAGAGCTTATTTTCTGGTCTGACAGTGCCCTGATAAGAAGGGCTGCTACTGGACTGAAGCTACCTTCGTTAAGGTAGTTCAGGTCCAGCTAGATGACCCAACCCCAGATAAGTTGCAGATCCTGGAAACAGGAATAACTGTGCTGGGCAGCCTCCAGCTGGAGAATGTGAACCTCTCTGGTCGGACATTCGGGTCATCGACAGTCAGATGGTGGACGGATCTTTCAGGACCTGAGGGAAGGAATCCGCGGTTTCCTGTTTGTGTTTGTGTAACTGGGAAAGTCTGAGCTGCATCAGGAAACACCTCAAAGGCTGAAAATACACAACAACAAAACACATCTCATTTACATCACACACACACACACACACACACACACAGCGTGAACACAGAGCAGATTGTAGCCCACGGCTCTTTATCAACAAAACAACACACACTCACAATGATGCACTGTGTGTGTAAGAGATGACTAACAGGCGTTTAGCTCGAGGGGGTGTCGGTGGAGGAGGGGGTGTCACAGGGGAGCATGCTCAGGCTCTTGTTGTTGATTGGTTATTGGTCCCCCAGGTGCACTCTGGGTATGGATCCAGCAGGACGTCCCTGAAACATTTACAGTGTGTGTGTGTTAATGAGGTCTAATCCTGCCTCAGAGCCTCAGTGTGGTAAACAGCAGAGCTTTGATTCATCCTGTTAATATTTAATCTCTCTCACGCACTAACACCATGTTATCAGCAGTGAACTGCAGCACATTAACTCTTCTCTTGTTCCTGTGTTTGAGTCCAACTTTGCAACAGCTCGTCTCATGTCTGATCAGTGAAAAGGACTCACGTCACCACGTTCGTGTCTCTGTACTGGTCCCAGTATCTGCTGCATCAGGTTCACAGCTCTGACACCTACTAACTGGTCAACACCAGCTTGTACCTGAGAACTGTGATTCAGGTCTAAAGTCCCTCTCTCCCACTGAGCTCTGGTAATGAAGTCTGGATCCTTCAGCACAGAAAGTGAGCTCAGTGATCCCATGATTCAGAAATCTGAAGATGGAGATTTTCTGCAGTTTCCTGTCTAAAAAATAATTCTCCATTGTTCCTGAGCTCTGCACTGCTTTGTGCCTCACTTGTAACTTACAGATGGTGACAGTGTGAACAAATGAATGATGAGGTCAAAGGTCGGCTGTCGTACAGAAACTTGCAGTATCAGGTGCACGAAGAGGCCCTGGCATTGGAAATGCTCCTCAGAACCTCAGATGGGCTCTTTATCAGTCAGCTCCTAGTCTGTCGACGTAAGCTGAGGTTTGATCTGTAACAGTTTCATTGTGAATTGTACTGTGTCCCACAATCCACTCTAAATGACACACAACTACATTTCCACACTCTTTTAACAAGTTCACATCTTGTTTACACATATGGGTTCAGACCTGCTCAATTCAGGCTCTGGTCTTTGGGGCGCTCAGATTCCTAAAACACCTGGTGATTCTACCTGAGGAACAAACATGGATCAGATGATGGCAGCATTAACAGAGCATTGTTGTCGTGTTCTCCTCTGGTCATGTTTGCCGTCTTGGTCTGTCTTTGAGACGCCACACCACTGATGCTTCAGTGTCGTTGTTGAGGTGAAACGGCATCATCTGGTGGCAGTTCTGAGAACTGAAGTTCAGCTCTTAAACGTTAACATGACCTGTGTGTGTACTGTTGTGTTGCAGGTGTTGGTGCGCTCTGATGGCTCCGGTGATAAGTACGGAAATGTGTCGGTGGGCCATGGCAGCGCGGTCGGCGCTGACCTACTACTGGACCAAAGCCAGCAGCACATTTACGTTTTAACTAACAGCCGGGTGAGAGATGATCCATGTTTTTGAATTTCATTTTTCTCTTTTCCTCTCTGGACTTGTTAAATTTCCTCCTCTGCCATTATTCTGTCATTTCTGTCCTGTGATATGTTTAAACATAAATGTCCTGTCTGTCTCTCAGCTGTCAAAGGTTCCTGTGTCATTATGTGAGAGACAGACAGACTGTCAGTCCTGTTTGTCTGTCAGGGACCCGTACTGTGGATGGTGTGTCCTGGAGGGAAGGTAAGTCTGTCTGTTCTCGTGGTTTCATTAATCACAGCTGCAAATCTTCACATTAAAACATTTGTGTTTTATTTGATGTATTTTATGCAGATGTTCCCGTAAACATCAGTGTCAGCGTCACACGCAGCCCAACCACTGGCTCTGGAGCTTTGAACCAACCAACCGGTGTGTGACGGTGCAGAGTCTGCAGCCGGCCAATCAGAGCAAAGATGAGCAGACACAGGTAGACCTGCTGGGGTTGATGAGTGGATGATGAGCTGCAGACAGGTGTGTTAGCACAGACAGAGGCATGTGGAGGAAGAATAATGACTGTGGATCCAGTCAGCTGGTGGTTTTAGTTTGTGTTTGGTGAAACGAAGGTGTAGAGAAATAACCCATCACTTGATTATTCTGTCTGAGTTATGTCAGTTTCTAACACAGATTGTTTTGTGTCTTTTTGTCACTGTGGGAATTTTCCTCAAATATTCTGTAACTAATGTTTCGTGCCTCTGATCACAGAGAAGATCGAGTGGTGTGATGGATTATTTATTTTGTAGCTTATTGCTGCTTGTAACCACAGTGCGACTCTGCAGCATCTGCTCAGGCGCAGTCTGTATTATCACAACTATGCTTGTGTCTTCTCCTTGTAAGTCGCTTTGGATAAAAGCGTCTGCCAAGTAAAGTAAAGTAAACTACACAGATGAGTAGTGGAGCTCTCTGATCAGCTGAGACTGATTCTCTGACTCTGTCCCTGTGACGGGGACACATTAGGTTTTAAAGGGTGCAAAATACGTACATGCAGATGAATTGACATGGTCCTGCTGGTGGAGTGTTGTTTTAAACCTCCCTTCCTCCTGAAAATGACCTTAAGCAAATCAACTGCAAACACACATATGTTTCATAGAGAATATGTTCTAATGCACTGGATAGAATAAGTTCTGATTAACGATTGAAGGAATGTTTTTTAACAGAAATAGAAAGGAGTGCAGTGGTTAGCACTATCTCCTCACAGATAAAAGGACCCAGGATCAGAGACAGTACACTGGCCCGATTCCGGCCCGATTCCGGCCCAACACCGGTCCAACACCAGCAGTCTCCTCAGCACTGTGTTTATCTGATCATGTGTTGTTCTGTGTCCCTCGTCAAGGTAACGTTGTCGGTTGTCCAGCTTCCCTCCCTCACTGAAGTTGAGTCTCTGTTCTGCGTCTTTGGGCTCCTCTCGCCTCAGCCTGCTATTGTCATGGGAACCAGCATCACCTGTCAATCACCTGCCCCAGAGCTCCTCCCAGCCATGCCACCTGGAAGAGGTGAGTACACAGATGTTCGGACTGAGAGAGCTGATACGGTTCTGTCACTTCAGCCCAGTGGTCACTTGTGGTACAGAAACAGGATAGGATCTCAAACTTTTTATTCTTGTCATAACTTTAGTATAGTTTTCTGGGAGGGGTCTTTGAGTCCAGGATCCAGGTTGTACGATAAATCCATAGCAAAGATTCATTTGGGTCCAGGATCTACTGATGACACTTAATGACTCCTCTGCTTCCAGATCACATGATCCTGCCCGTGTCACTGATGTTTGGTCACGTGATCATCACCACAGGGAACATGATGTTCTATGACTGTGGAGCCGTGAGCCGACTAAACCAGAGCTCCCAGTAAGATCCCGTAACACACAGTGCAACACTGGTTAATAATCGTGATGTTAACGTGATGATGATAGTTAGTGATGTTACGCTCGCAGCTGACGACTCGACTCTGGGCGTCACACTGGATGTTTCAGACTTCCCACACAGACCTGATAGAAGAAGGATCAGGATCAAACAGCAGATTCATCTTGACAGTTTTATTCATAGCTTCAGTATCTCCAGCACTAATGTTCCTGCTCATGATGACGAAGATGTTGTTGATGAAGATGATGGTGGTGTGTTTCAGGTGTCTGGCATGTGTCAACAGTGTGTGGAGGTGTAACTGGTGTCCTCTGGATCAGCTCTGCACTCACAACCACAGCTGCCCCAACCAGCACATCATCCTCAACCAGAGAGTGAGACAGCTGCCTGTCTGTCTGTCTGTAACTGTCTCTCTGTAGCTGTCTGTCTGTCTGTCTGTCTGTCTGTCTGTCTGTAACTGTCTCTCTGTAGCTGTCTCTCTGTCTGTCTGTCTGTCTGTCTGTCTGTCTGTAGCTGTCTCTCTGTAGCTGTCTCTCTGTCGGTCTGTCTGTCTGTCTGTCTGTCTGTCTGTCTGTAGCTGTCTCTCTGTACCTGTCTGTATGTATCATGCAGGGTTACAGACTCTCTGTCTCAGTCTGTCTTTCCCTGTCTCTTGTCTGTGTGCAGGACTCTTCTGGTCCCACTTCCTGTCCTCTGGTCTTCGCCCTGCAGAGTTCTGCCTTAGTGCCAATGGGTCTGAGCACCACTGTGGTTTTATGCGGACAAAACCTGGACGTCTACACAGTGAGAACAACTTGTTATCAAGTGTTGGTTCCTCAGGTGGGATCCAGACAGGTCTCTGCTGTGTGGATCTGATCTCAGTGTAAACACATCAAGACCTGTTCAAGTCTAGGATTCTAGACAGACACACACACACATATATATATATATGTGTGTGTGTGTTTGGTTTAGTGTCACTGTAGCTGCGTCACGTGTGAATGTAATTATTTAATTATTATTATCAATGTTTGTGTGAAATACAATAAGGTCAAATGTGGGTCAACAAGTCATGGTCAGTTATTGTAATGTTTCCACTCAGTCAATGAGGTCACAATGAAACATCAAATGTTGTAGAGACACACACACACACACACACACACACACACACTTGTGTTTCAGAATGTGTGTTGTGTCTGTAGATGCAGGAAACAGTAAAATAAGTCACTTAAAGCTGCTGGTGATCAGCAGATCTGATATTAGTTTAGTATTTGAACCCTTGTGTGTGTTAATGTGAAATTATGTTACAAAGATCATTGAGACAAAGGACAAAAAATTATTAAACCGTGTTCGGTAAAGATAGAGGACGTGAAGGTTTCCATAGACTGTGTCTCTTTGTCCTGACGGTGGCGCTATACAAATAAAGTTCCAGCTCCATCATCCACAACTTAGGAGATTTGAACATATTTTACTGCATTAAAAACAGCGAAACAGTAACTCAGTTAATTCAGTGAATTTATTTCTGGGTTCTATTAAATTTTTGTTTGTCTCTGCAGGATGAAGCTCAGTACGTCTGTGTCGTGGAAATTGAGCAAAACCAGTTTAATTTGACGGCAACTGTAGAGAAGACAGATGACAACACACACACCTTCACCTGCAGCCCCCACCAGGTAACACACACACCTTCACCTGCAGCCCCCACCAGGTAACACACACCTTCACCTTCACCTGCAGCCCCCCACCAGATAACACACACCTTCACCTTCACCTGCAGCCCCCACCAGGTAACACACACACCTTCACCTGCAGCCTTCACCCATCTGTAGTTGTGATTGTAACAGTAGCAACATAAAAGCAGTGAATGCATTTGACATCTCCACCTGTCTCTCGCTCTCTCTCCACCTGTCTCTCGCTCTCTCTCCACCTGTCTCTCGCTCTCTCTCCACCTGTCTCTGTCTTTGTAGTTTCACTATGCAGTCAGTCAACTTCAGTATTTAGCTCCTGTCTACCTGCGCAGAGGAGAGCGACGCGTTGATGTCTCACCTGGCCTTAGACGTAAGAACTGTACTTGTGTGTGTCAGACAGACAGGTCTGTATTTGTGTGTGCGTGTGCGTGTGTGTGTGTGTTTGTGTGTGTGTCAGACAGACAGAGGTGTGTGTATTGCTGATTGCTGATACCTGTCTCCTGTTTTATACAGTCCAGCTCTATGACTGTTCAGCTGGCCAGTCAGACTGCTCACAGTGCAGGGCAGTACCTAAGGAGTATGGCTGTGTGTGGTGTCCAGGAAGCCCCACCCCTAGCTGTGTTTACAACCAATCATGTTCCAGCACACCTGCAGATACCTGCCCACCTCCTCAGATCACACACGTGAGTTTAATGATCAGACCGTCTGTACAGGACATATTTGTTGAAACTTCCAAACTCTCTGCCTGTCCACCTGTGTATCTGTAGGTGGTACCTGTCTCCGGGCCTCTGGAAGGTGGGATCTTGGTGACAATCACAGGTACAAACCTGGGGATGAGGTACCAGGATGTGCAGGGTGGAGTCAAAGTGGCAGGAGTTCAGTGCCTGGTCCAACCTGAAGGATACCAGATCTCCACCAGGTAATACATGGTGCAGAAATGACCTCACAGAGACAGAAATGTCCTCACAAAGACAGAAATGTCCTCACAGAGATAGAACTGTCCTCTCTGCAGTGAGAGTCGCATAAAGACAAACAGATTTAGATTTAAAAGTCACTGTATGTGTGTGTGTGTGTGTGTATGTATAGGGTTGTGTGTGAGCTTCAGCCCAGTGGGAAACAGATGGGGGGGCCAGTCCTTGTTACCGTGGGAACAACCCTCCCAGGGAGATCGACACAGACCTTCACCTATCAGGTAAGAGCGATGCAGTAAAAGCTTCATGTTTCACCAAAGTGACTATGATCCTATTGACTCAAACATACGTAAAGATCTTGATAGATGGAATACTTATCCTTTGGGATTTAGTGACAGAATAAATGTAATTAAGATTAATATTTTACTACAATTATTATTATCTCAACAATTATTATCTCTTTTTGTCTCTGCCAGTTGAAATACCACAAGCGCATTTTCATAAATGAGATAAATATATTTCTAGATTTATTTGGGAAGGGAGAAGACCCAGGATCCGTTATGCTACTCTGCAGCTACCTAAGACTAAAGGAGGGATGGCTCTTCCTCGTGTAAAAGATTATTTTTACGCTGCCCAGTTACGCCCTATTATTGGTGTAATCCAGGATATATTGCCAGGTGGAAAGACATAGAGACTTCTGCATTTAATTTTCCAATTCAAATTCAATTTAACTGGACATCTTTATATATCAGACGGCTTAGTCACTGGTATGCATTTATTTATAAAACTACACTGGGTACTACTCCTTCTTATCTATCCTGTCTCTTAACAAGGAAATATGGAAGTTACAATCTTAGATCTGTGGATGTTCTGCAATTCGTTGTCCCTAAAGTACGAACTGAATTGGGAAACAATGCTTTCAGATTTTTGGCACCTCACACCTGGAATTACTTACAATCTAAGCTTCAACTTCAAGCCCTTGTTATACTGAAGGAGTTTAAAGCCATGGTGATGTCATTGCAACTTACTTTGTCTGCATGCAAGTGTTTTATGTGAGAAAATTTTAATGTGTTCATTTAATGTGTTGTTTTGTTGTGGTTGTGCTGCTGCCTTCTTGGCCAGGTCTCCCTTGCAAAAGAGATCTTTGATCTCAATGGGACAAACCTGGTTAAATAAAGGTTAAATAAAAAAAACAAGCATATCCGAGAATGAGGCTAGAAGTTCACTAAAAGAAAATTCTAAACCCATAGTCAGATTTACTCTAGAAAAATGGTACTCGGTTGTGAAGCTGTTAAAATTGGGAAAAGGAATTATCACTGCTAAAATGGATAGCATATGATGATAAATTCAAACCAGAAAAATTAGACACTAGCTTCAAAAGGTGGGTGGAAAAGGGGTTTACAGCCATGTGTACAATTATTAAAAAGGGACGGCTCATAAATTTTCAAAATCTAAAAGATAACTATGACCTCACAAATCCACCCTATATTAGACATTTTTGCAGCATATTATCAGGAAAATACTTCTAAAATAGTCTCAACTGTGTATGATTGTTTATTAAACTCTAAAGGGCATTCTACTGTGTATGTCAAGAATAAATGGGAACAGGAGTTGGGTGAAGAAATTCCAGAAGGGACATGGAGTGAAATGTGGAAGATGCACAACAGCACAACACAAATGGAGAGAGTTCTACTGGAAGAACCAAGATATATTTTATATAGATAGATATTTTCCTTACAACTCAACAACTCCTTATATTAAGAGCAGACAGACATGGTCAACCATGCTGGAGACAGTGTAATACTAATGAACCAAATCATACCCATATTTTCTGGACATGTGAAAAAATGAAACCCTTCTGGGAGAGTATTCACTCAGCTCTTGGTAAAACTTTAGGTACCAAGGTCATGTTTAACTTTGTACTTGGGTCATCTTAAGGATCCTGTGTACAGAGACCTATATTTATGTCAGATTCTATTAACAGCTGCAAAGAAAACTATCACTAAAAACAAACTTCAGTCAGTGGCTGGTTGTGGTTGAAGAGATCCAGGAGATGGACAGACTCACTTATAGACTAAAAATGAAGGAGGAATACTATTTGGAAAACTGGGACAAATGGAGGTCGTACAGAAGTTTGACTTAAAGAGTTTTGATTCTTAAAGTGATGCACAGTAGCTCTTCAAGCATAGACGCCGGACTGTTCAAGAGTAAATGTTCTGACTTGTTTTGCTGTATGTCTATGTATGAATTTGAAATAATCTAAATACAATCAAGTGAAAAAAAAATGCTTCATGTTTCCGCTCAGCCGGAACTTTGGGTCCATGTGGACTGTACAGGATCAGCTCCCCCAGAACCACCACAGTCCGAGACCACCACGAGTCCACAGCACTGCTGAGTCTGGATTACTCCACCTGTTGGGCTCACCTCCATCATGAGGATGTGGGTCCCACATCTACGTGGTCTCTGGGGGAGGGAGATTCAAAAGAGCAGTGTTAATTCAGTGTATTCGAGTCTGGTATCTGGGACCAGTTTTCCAGCCCCAGTACAGTCCAGTGGGTCTGGGTGTAGTGAGGTTCACTTTTCAACTGTGTGTGTCTTTGACTGTGCCAGTATTTCAACATCTGATCCCCACTCCCCCTCACCCCTGTGTGTTCAGGACCCTCACCTCCTGGATCTGGTTCCTGATAAAGGTCCGGTCTCTGGAGGAACCAGACTGACCATCAGAGGACGACAGCTGCTGACAGGACAGACATCTGACCTGAGAGCATTTCTGGGCTCCCAGCCCTGCTACATGTGAGTACTACAGTACTACTACTGCTATATTACTGCTACATGTGAGTACTACAGTACTACTACTGCTATATTACTGCTACATGTGAGTAGTAGTATTGCTACTGCTAGATGTGAGTACTACAGTACTCTAATGGTGGGGGCTGATGGTGTCTTCGTCTTTGCGAAAAAGCTTTTGAAACTGTGCACTGTGACGTCTAACTGGTCGTATGGCTGGGGGTTGGGGTGGGGTGATTGAACATTGAGGATGAACACGTATGAAGAGTACACGCACTGAGGACGAACACGTATGAAGAG
>JAUBNQ010000026.1:68843-80210 GCA_032353495.1 Ctenopoma kingsleyae | reverse complement strand
TGTAATGGTGAAAAAATTGGCAAAATAAATGGAAAAAAATGCGAAACACCGCGTTCGGTATTCGGCCTTCGGCCTTCAGCCAAGCATTTCATTATTATTCGGCTTCGGCTTCGGCCAAGAATTTCATTTCGGTGCATCCCTAATAACAAACAACAGTTAGTGGAAAATAAATTGTATTTAATCTGCATCCGGCCTCAGAGGATGTGAGCATTTGGTACAAACGGGAGCTTGAAGGTTGCTAGAAAAGTTAGAAACTGTCCGACTTCATAGCGGACTTTCAGACACTGCTGCTCTGGCCGCTTGTTTGTCTCTTTTCCAGGCACAGTTCATCCCAAACAAGCCTTATTTTGATGCCTGTGGTCTGTTGTTGCACATCCTGTTCTGATGTTCACGTGGCACTAACTTTACTCGCTAAAACTTACCTCACAAGAGACGGCGGCATCACAGCTCCAGGGTGTTTGCATTTCAGATGCTAATGCATCGCGTTGGTGCTGCCGTGAAAAGAAAGCTCCGCTTTGCATAATCTGCATTCAACTTGTTTTTCTTTTTCGGTGAAGTGCTCCCTTAGAAAGTTTCTCATTTTTTTCCCATCTCCTCCTCTCTCCAACTCGCCATTGCAACGTTTTATTTTTCTCTACATACTTCTCCTCAGTTGGTCTTCTTCATTAGTGAGAATGTGTGCAATCTTGACAAACGATAACAAATGATACTGCCCCCAGACATTCATGTAGTGCATTGCAGTTACAAAAACCAATGTGTTTCTTTGTGACTGGAGCCTCTATTGAAGGTTATTTATGACGCATCAACAATAGAAAATCTGCATCGCCGATTTTTGTACTCAACGACATGATTACATCAACTAATTGTTGCAGCCCTACACCAGTCTAGTCGGGATGGGGTCTAAGAGACATGTAGATGTTTAGATGACACAATATGTCGACTTTTACTTTTTCTGTTTGGTAATTATTCTGTGAAAACTTGAAGAAAATGTTTTGTGTTGCAGAGGCCAGTCTGTCGCAGCAGGAGGCACTGGATGTGCTGCAGGCTGTCAGGACAGAGGGAGCAGGAGATGAAGGTGGAGGAGGAGCAGTGGCAGCTCTCACAGCTTTAGATCTTCTGCAGCAGGAGGAGGACACAAGGAGCATCATCACCTTCTCTTCTCAGCTGGATACTGCGCTTGGAGGTGGACTTCCAGTCGGAAAAACCACAGAAATCTGTGGAGCTCCAGGAGTCGGGAAAACACAGCTGTGGTGAGAAACACAAATACACTGACACACACGTTTATCTGTACATTTCAGGGGTGGGGAATGAAAATGTACGTAACAGTAATCTCACAAGGTTCATACAATGTTTAACAAATCAGTAATGACAACTGAATGTTCTACAGCAGAGCCAGTCACGTGATTAGAAACTGTGTGTAATTTATATAACACTGGTTTCCTGAATTAGAGACGTCCGATACAACAACAGAAAGTAAATATTAGTAGTAATTATTTACTGTACTTTCTGCTGTTGTACTGAATGGATGAGGTGAAAGGGAAGTGAACGTGAACCCACTACCTCTCTGTGAATGCAGGATAAAGTCCAGGTAATCTCTGAGCTGGCTGACTGACATTAGCATTCTCACATGTAGCTTGCCCAGGTAATGTCTAGTGAAGTTCAGAGTTCCAATGTTCTCCTAAAGTGGTCGTCACAAAAATAAGTTTCTAATGTAAAAAAGTGTCCATTAAATTGGTCCACCTCTTTGTCAATGAGCAGCAGACCAACTGTTTTTTTTTTTTTACAAAACATCAAGTATGAATGTTATTAATTATTTTTATTAAATAACCCCAAACTGTAAAACTGATCCAGACACTTGTAAACTTCTTTTCAGAAATGACGTTCTTTTAGATTGAGAACCAGCATGTGGAAGTGAACTTACCTGTATTTGTAAAATAAATTACTTTAAATATCAGCGGAGCTACAACATGTGGAAGCAGAAGTGAATGTATCCTACATCACAGCAGCTGATGATTATTAATCATCATCGGGCGCATTAATCAGTCTGAACATGTTTAACTGGGATCCAACTGGGAACATAATAGAGGTCAGTGCAGAGCAGAATATTTTCTCTAAACCACATGACATGATAACATTTGATTCAACTTAAATAGTTGAGTAGAATAGTTGAATTCTATTCTATTCTATTCTAAATGACAAATTGTTGTTTAAGCTAGACTGATCACCTCTGTTGCAGTAGTACAGAAACGGTACCACTGACAGTTACCAATGATTTTCTCTTAGCTTCTGATAGCGGACTTCTCTCAGTACTGGTTCTGTTGGATCTTAGTGCTTCTTTCGACACTATAGATCGTAACATTTTATTACTGGAACATATCATTTAGGTCAAAGTACTAAGCTGGTTGCGTATCTATGAGATAGATTCCAATCTGTTTATGTTGATAAGTCCTCCATGCGTTCCATGAGTTCCACAGGGTTCTGTGCTTGGACTAATTCTTTTTACTGTATACATGCCTATGTATAAAGTAAATAAACTATATTTATATATGAAACTAGTCACACGTTAAGGTTGTTTAAGAGACATACAGGTCTGGGTGTCCTGTAATTGTCTACTCCTCAACTCAGACAAGAAAGAGGTTATTCTGTTTTGGCCTAGAATTGTCAGATGTTTTACCAATTCATAGCTGCTAGAGAGGACATAGTGTTGGTCGCACGTAGTACCATGAGTTATCTATGACCAGGATATCTCCTCGTACATAAAAGAAATCTCTAGAACTTCCTTCTTCCACCTTCCTCTCCACTGTTTCCTACTGCTGTCTGTGTGAGATTGTTGGGTTATCTACATAATTCTCTACAGTTATATTCTGTAATGTCTAAATTTTACCCTGTCAAGAACCTTGAGATGATTTATTTTTCTGATTTGGTGTTTTATAAATAAACTGAATTTAATTGTGGTTCGTTCACTCATTTCAACTCTGATCTCACAATGATTTCAGAATTTCATTGTACAGGGAAACGTGTTTCCTTACTGTGACAACTTTGAATATCAACTGATCCTGTGATCTGATTATGTGACTGACAGTCTGCAGCTGGCGGTGGATGTCCAGGTGCCCACATGTTTTGGCGGTGTGGGAGGTCAGGTGATCTACATTGACACTGAGGGCAGCTTCCTAGTGCAGAGGGTTGTTGACATGGCAACCGCTGTAGTCAGACATTGTTCCCTATTGGTCGAAGACGATGAGCAGCGAAATGCCATGATAACCTTCACCGTGGAAACCATTCTGTCCAACATCTTCCTGGTAATGACCCAGTCATGGCAACAGCAGTCACACTTGGGTGTTAACAAGCTTGATTCTGACTGACTCTCTCTCTCAGGTGCGTTGCCATGATTATGTGGAACTTCTGGCTGAGCTGCACCTGCTGCCGGACTTCCTGCTGAACCACCCAAAGGCCCGCCTCTTGGTGATTGATAGCTTGGCATTTCCATTCAGACACTTTGATGACCTATTGCAGAGGACACGCCTCCTCAACAGTGTGGCGCAGCAGCTTATCACCATGGCAACCAGACACAGCATTGCTGTGGCAATCACCAACCAGATGACTACGCGGCTGCGGAGTGGCCAATCACAGCTTGTCCCTGCCCTTGGGGAGAGTTGGGGGCACGCCCCCACAATTAGACTCCTCCTACACTGGGCAGGGGCTCAGAGGCTGGCAGCCATCTTTAAATCTCCAGGTCACACGGACACCACCATCCAGTACCAGATCACGTTTGATGGGTTCAGAGATGTTGACGAATCCGAGCAGCCTCAGAGCAAACGGCCCAAAACACACACCAGTCACCAATGACCAATCAGCTGGCAGCCAGAGAAGGGCCTGCTGCTGATTGGTCAGAGGCTGCTGCCCAATCAGCGGCTGAGATTCAGTAAGATATTTAAATGTGTTTCACTGGGAAAACATCAGATCAATTTATTCCACCAACTGACAAACATGGTGGAAAGTAACTAACTACATTTACTCCAGCACTCTGCTTACTGGACCTGTACTTAAGTATTTCCAATTTATGTGACTTTCTGTTTTTTACTGTATTTATCACTATTATACTGTGCACGGCTGCCGTACAGATGCACGGGTGTATTGTGATTGAAAAGGTACAGGTTCAGTCTGAGCGAACCTTCTGAGGAAAGATCTGGTTCAGTTCTGATCACAGACTCCTTTCAATGCAGGACTTTTACTTCTAACAGAATATTTCTACAGTGATGTTACTAGTTTTACTGCAGTAAAAGATCAAAGTTCTGTCACCTCTGAAAAAAACTCAAAGTTGTCAAATTTTTTGGAGGAGCTGCTGTTAGAAATATGTTTAAATAAAGTTTGTTCAGGAAAAAACTGAACAATAAAGTTTTAAACTTGTTGAGCAGAAAATGTTTTTACTTCAGTTTAGAAATTAAATGAAATTCCTCTCTTCCCATTGGCTCAGTAATCTGGGGTGATGCTGACATGATGCCGTGTTGTTTCTAACATACATGTGCTCTTGTGCTGACGTTATATCAAACATAATCTGTCACGAACGTTAATTCATTTAAAGTGATGACACGTCAACATCAAACATGTAGTTTGTGTTTCTGAGTCAGTTAAACAATTCGACCCAGTAAAAAATGATTTTGTCCCTTTTTTCTTCAACTTGTGTAAATTTAAAAATAAAGTGAAGCCTGCACAGGTGATAACTGACAGTGACCAGCAGGGGTCACTGTCAGGTAAGATCTTCTCTGACAGGATGAGCCACTGTGACTGAATTACTGACACCTCGACGTGGTTCTAAAGTGGCTCCTCAAAACCAGGTCTGAGCATTGGTCAGAATGTCCTCACAACATGATGTAAAACTGAAACTCGTCTTCACAAACACACATCACATCGTTAATGTGCATGTTGTTATCAGACAGACAGCTGCAGACAGACAGACAGCTGCAGACAGACAGACAGACAGCTGCAGAGAGACAGACAGCTGCAGACAGACATGTACAGACAGACACGTGTTTAGTCCTCCGCTGACTGGCGGAGCAGCGGGATCTGATCCGGGGCTTCGCGTGTTACCGGGACCAGCGGAGCGGAACCTTCACCGGCGGATCTGCAGCTGCAGCGGGTTCAGGATCGAGATCAGACCGTGGAGACGGGATCCCGCTCCGGTAAGTTCGGCTCCGATTCACTGTCGGATCGTTAATAAAGCGGGGTTTAACGAAGAAATTGGTGTAAAGTTAAAACCGGGTCTGACCTAACTTGTTCCGCTGTTTTTAACCCGTCTATCAGAATTATTTTTCTCATCTGACGGTTTTGGATCAAAGTTTCTAAAGAGAAAATCATTTATTTCTTATTCTCATCACTCCGAGTCCAGCTCAGACTGAGGTTCTGGTTCCTGCAGCTGTTTCACTTTGCTTCTTATCAGACTGATTCTCCTGAGCTGCGGTAAGTTTTAGACCTGCATTACTTTTGGTTCACGTTAGGCTCAGATGGACAGAAAACTGTCCGACACATGACATGTCAGAAACTGGGCTCAGTCACAAACATTTATGTAACATCTGCTTTTCAGAAACGGGGAAAATAAAACGGAGGAGACGGTTTGATCCACGGTGATCAGTGGCATAGTGGTGCCTGGAGAAGTCAGTGTAAATTTATTGGATTTTGTAATGTCTCTTAGGAAAAAACACCTGGTGTTATAAACAGTAACATATAAAACTATTACATGTTTAATTCAAACAATAGAATAATTACACATTTTCAGATCTGCTGTTTAATTTAATTGAGTAAAGATGTTAACATAAACCACAGAGATGCAGGAACAACTGTTCATTTTTCACTCTGTCGGAGTTTTTGATGAACTGTGGAACTGTTGAGGATCTAATTTCATAGTATAATTTCTATTTACACTGCGTGCACAATTATTAGGCAAGTGAGTATTTTGACCATATCATCATTTTTATGCATATATTCCATTTCCAAGCTGTATAAACTTCTATCTGTCCCAGCTGTCATCGGGTGAGAGGCAGTGTACACCCTGGACAGGTCACCAATCCATCGCAGGTCTGACACACCGAGACAAACAACCATGCACGCTAACATTCACACCTACGGACAATTTAGTGTCACCAATTAACTTGACCTTTGGATGGTGTGAGGAAGCCAGAGTACCCAGAGAGAACCCATACAGACACGGGGAGAACATGCAAACTCCACACAGAAAGGTACCCGGCTGACCCTGGGGATCGAACCTGGGTCCTAGCTGTGAGGCAACAGCTGTATAAACTTGAATGCTTGAAATCAATTTAAGCATATCAGGTGATATGTATTTGTGTAATGAGAGAGGTTGTGGCCTAAAGAGATCAACACCCTATATTAAGGTGTGCATAATTATTAGATTATTTAGATAATTATTTTGCCTCTTTTCCTGAGGCAAAATGGGCCAAAAAGAGACTCAGAATAGTCAAAAATTGTAAAGTAAAAAGAAAAAAAAGTCTGAGTCAGAGTGATGCAGCACTCTCCAAATCACTATGATATTGAGGCGTGATCATAGAACCATCAAGTGTTTTGTTGCAAATAGTCAACAGGTTTGCAAGAACCGTGTTGAGAAAAAAAGAGGCAAGTTAACTGCCATAGATTTAAGAATTGAACATGAAGCAACAAGGAACCCATTATCCTCCAGTGCTGTCATATTCCAGAACTGTAACCTGAGCTCCACTTCAACTCAGACACCAGCAAAGTGGAGGTGGGGTAATGATATGGGCTGGTATTATTAAAAATGAGCTAGTTGGACTCAAAATCAACTCCCAGACCTATTGCCAGTTTTTAGAAGAAACTTGAAGCAGTGGTACAGGAAAAAGCTTGCATCTTTCAACAAGACCATGATTTTTATGCAGGACAATGCTCCATCACATGTATCTAAGTACTCCACTGTGTAGCGAGCCAGTAAAGGCCTTAAAGATGAAAGAATAATGATATGGCCCCCTTCCTCACCTGACCTAAACCCTATTGAGAACTTGTGGGCCCTTCTTAAACGGGAGATTTACAGGGAAGGAAAACGGTACACCTCTCTGAACAGTGTCTGGTAGGCTGTGGTGCTGCTGCACAAAAACTCTGACTGGCAACAGATCAAGACTGACAGATTCCATGAATGGAAGGCTTATGACTGTTATTGAAAAGAAAGGTGGCTATATTGGTAACTTGTTTATTTATTTATTTTAAATGTCAGAAAAGTTTATTTGGAAATTTTGTTTTGTTTATTGTTCTCATGTTAACAGTTGAAAATAAACAAGTGCGACGGGAAAATGTAAGTTTTTCATTTAGTTGCAAAATAATTCTGCACACTAAAAGTTGCCTAATAATTGTGCACACTTGTGTATTCCCTGGAGAACATTCACACTCACATTTCCTTTGAATAACATTCAGATTTCAGGTTTATTAACATTTTGGATTGACTGATGGCACTGCATTTGTTTCATATTAAAGTGAATCCTCAAAAATACAACTTGCCTAATAATTGTGCACATGGTGTATGTCTGCGTCTCCTCAGGTGTTCCCAGCAGGATGAAGACTCTCAGCTGAACGTTACCTGAGTATGACATCATCAGGCTCTGCCCCCATGCCTTTCTTATATCATTATCATGTCTCGCTTCTGATTAGTCGAATTACGCATCCGTCCCTGTGGACCCACCTTGTGCTGCCTCTGTGGTTCTGGATTGGTGGACAGGAGGTTCAGGTGGGTGCTTCCCACCAGCACTTCCACCCCCACTCTATAAAGATCCCTGGTGACATCACTCTGGGGGGGCTGTTCCCCATCCACACCCGCGGCCCCCATGGTCTACCCTGCGGAGAGCTTAAAAAGGAGAAGGGGATCCACCGCATGGAGGCCATGTTGTACGCTCTGGACCAGGTTAACAGCGACCCCGAACTGCTGCCAAACATCACACTGGGGGCCCGGATCCTGGATACTTGCTCCAGAGACACCTACGCTCTGGAGCAATCTCTAACTTTCGTCCAGGCGCTGATCCAGAAAGACACGTCTGACATCCGCTGTTCCAATGGCGAGCCACCCGTTGTCCGCAAACCAGAGCGGGTGGTGGCAGTGATCGGAGCGTCAGCCAGTTCAGTGTCCATCATGGTGGCCAACATCCTGCGTCTATTTGAGGTAATCACACACCTGTAAATATACAGGTTTCTGGTTGGTCGGGTTAGGGTTGGTGTCTGATTTGTGACTGGTTAGTTTCTGAAACAGACCTCAGGTGTTCCCAGTAAACTGGGAGTGGTCTCCTCCGATCACTGGGAAATCTGAATATGTTAGAGCTTAGCTACATTCAGCCTTTCAGGCAGAACTAACACCAGACTGACAGCAGATAGCCTGTCAGTGGATGGAACTGTCTGGTTGGTGGATTAATGCTAGTTTCTGGGTGACTGAGTCTCTCTGATGAAAGCTTTTAATGACTGTTTGTGTGTTTTCAGCAGATTATTAAAACTGAGGTTTGTTAAAAAGAGCAGAAAGGACACAGATACACATGATGGTGTTTATTGTGCTGCTTAATAGAGAGGATGGGATAAAATGTGATGCCAAGAATTTTAACTGTCAAGGTCTGAGAAATCACACAGTTGCCAAGAGTTAGGATTAAGAGATCGAACATGTGATGAAATCATGGTGGTCCGATGGCCAGCTTCTCAGTTTTATCTAAATGTAGGAGCAGGAAATTATATCACTTCCAGCTTTTCAAAACATGATTGCAAAATAATTATCCACATACTGTAGGTGAAATACAAAAGTCCTACCCACCTGCCCAGTGCCTCGGCTGCTGCTCCTCGTTCTTGTTCTGATCTCTGTTGCCTGCTGTTCTTTCTGTCTTCTCTGTCCACTCACCCCAACCGGTCGAGACAGATGACCGCCCACCCTGAGCCTGGTTCTGCTGGCGGTTTCTTCCGTTAATGGGAGTTTTTCCTGTCCACTGTTGCCTAGTGCTGCTCAAGTGAGACTGTTGAAATGGTCTGTAGAAAGACCATTTATAGCTGATGGAGATGGTTTTAACACAACACCCTCAAACACGTTGAAGGTCATTTCGACTTTAGATGTTAAACTGAC
Organism: Ctenopoma kingsleyae; assembly: GCA_032353495.1. NCBI lineage: Eukaryota > Metazoa > Chordata > Actinopteri > Anabantiformes > Anabantidae > Ctenopoma > Ctenopoma kingsleyae. The sequence continues at coordinate 71,101 of JAUBNQ010000026.1, read as the reverse complement.
AGCAGACTTGTTTTAACTTAAAGCTACACTCCCACATTGTGTAGATTAAAAATAGTGAATGAAATATTTCCTTCTCAATGTGTTGTAGGATTCATGGTTTATGATTCTACTGAATCCTCATCAACATTTTGATCGTGTCTGTGTCTCAGTGCCTCCTCCTCCTGTGTTTGTTCCAGTGTTTCCATTGTATGAGAACCACTGACACACAGAACCTTCTGACTCGAAGGAGTTTGTTTGTTGCTGCTGTTTGTGAATAGATTCGTGCATATTTCCTCCTTTGCTGGATCAGGTTTGATACAACTTACTGATATTTAAAATCTGATTTGTTGCTGATTCATTTTCAAACAGAGGAAGTTGTTTTTTCTGGATTTCCTTCCACAAAGATTCTGAGAACAGAAGAGGCTGATGTTCGTGTTTGTTTCGCTCCACTGAACTGTGATGATGATGATGACGATGATGATGATGACTGAATGAATTCTGCTTTTAGGAGCTTGTTAATGTGGAGTCCTTCATTAATCACACAGTCTTTGGTGTGTGTTAATGTGATTGTTATTCAGGTTATTAAAGCTCTGACACACATTCAGCCTGTTACACAACTCTAATCCTGTGTGTGTCTGTGTGTGTGTGTCTGTGTGTGTCTGTGTGTGTGTGTCTGTGTGTGTGTGTGTGTGTGTGTAACCAGTGTTTCCAGTTTGACCAGTGCTGTATTATGGCGCAGACCTCTGACCCAATGATGCCTTTGTTGTCATCACCAAGTATTCAGCAGAGTGTGTTTACACTACAAATACAACAGAGAAAAACAACAATAAGAAGTGAAAAATAACTTTTAATAACAGAAAAACCTGGATTATGAAGAAAGAAGTCATGTGAAAACTGTGGAGGTGACGATAATGCACAGTGTTAAATTCAATTATAAATGAAAACGAGTGCACAGATTAATCAGGTCTTGTGGGTGGCTATGGGTCAGGAGGTGGAGTAGTTAGTGCCTCATTGGTTTTCAATTGGATTCAATTCAATTCAACTTTATTTGTGTAGCGCCAAATCACAACATAAGTCATCTTAAGGCAATTGACAGTGTAAGGTTTACGACCTATTTTAAAAAAAAATAAATATATATATCTATATAGATATATAGATATAGATATATAGAATATTTGTAGAAAACCCAACAGTCCCACTTGTGCAGCACTAGGAGACAGTGGAGAGGAAAAACTCCCTTTAACGGAAGAAACCTCCAGCAGAACCAGGCTCAGGGTGGGCGGTTCAACTGGACTTGTTTTGGTTCCTTGACGATGTTTCACCCTCCATTCCAGAGGATTTTCTCAATTCTGACTGACTGGTAGGAGCAGCGGGTTTATAAACCCTGTGGAGTCCTCAAGTCGTTAATACTTGATGGTCAATACTTGATGGGTTGTTGTTCCCCCTCGCTTTCATGTATGTCACTACAAGAACACATGTGACAACCACTTACAGAGACTCACATCAGAAACAGAGGCAAGAAGCAAACTAGTGTGAGCTGCTCACTCCAGCAAAGTCTTGGTCATACAAACAAATCAGCTGAAACAAGATGTGACGTCTTGTTTCAGCTGATTTGTATTCCAGCTGTTCCATCTGTTTATTTATTTGATACATTTTTTTTATGTTGATTTCAAATGTGAAGCACTTTTATTTTACAAAAGGAAAACTGTTTCTTTATTTTAATGTGAAATACATAAGGTTCTTTGTTTTGCACGAAAAATGAATGTTTTTCGTTGTTTACAGGTAAATATTGGAATGCATTAGCAAAGCCATAAGTGTTCTGTTGAATCCCAGCACTGAGTTGAAGTTGAATTTTTTCCTATGGCCTTGTTGTTTTTTCTCATCCACTCCATAATTAGACACTTTTTAGGTGAATAAGAAGAATAAAAATTAAAAAAACGGAATTTACGAAAAAATAAAACAGAATTTAGGAAAAAATAAAAAGGATTTCATAGGGCCCCCATAGGGCAGGTAACAGAGATCAAAACAACAACAAGGAGCAGCAGACGAAGCTCTGGTCAGGTTGGTAGGACCAGTAACTACAGCTCCAGGGTGGAGGATACCTGCAGAAAGATACAGAGAGAGAGCAAGAGAGGGAGAGAGAGAGGACGAAGCACAACTAGGGGAGAGAGAAGAAACAAAGTTAATAACATGCAATGATGTCATAAGAGTGGACAGAGAGAGAGAGAAGGAGGAGAGGAGCTCAGTGTATCAGGAAGGTCCCCCAGCAGACTAAATCT
>JAUBNQ010000026.1:36704-46815 GCA_032353495.1 Ctenopoma kingsleyae | reverse complement strand
ATATCCTGGTCAAAGATAACTCCAAGATTCCTCACAGTAGCACTTGAGGCCAGAGTTATATCATCTAGGGTAGCAATCTGACTAGGTAACATGTCTCTGAGGTTTTTCAGGCCCAAATAGAATAACCTCAGTTTTGTCTGAATAAAGGAGTAGAAAATTACATCCAGGCCTTTATGTCTTTTAAACAAGCTTGAAGCCTAACCAAGATTCAAGATTCAAGTTTATTATTATCATATGTAAAGTACAGTGTAGAGAGCACAATGAAATGCTTACTTGATGCCAGCAATACAATAAAACACAGTCTTAAATAAACAGTTTTAGCTACAAGTTGCATAAACGTACAGTGTCAGTGCAGTGTAAAGTGTTGTGTGCTACAGTATTGCACGTAGTATAAGAAAACAGATTTATTGCATAGAGAGAAAATAGCACTGGTAGTACTGGGGTAAAAACTTTCTGAATTATGCTGTGCATGTGGGAATTGTCCCGAGTCTCCTGCCGGATGGCAGGAAAGTAAGAAGTGGCAATACAGGGTGGCTGAGGTCCTTCATGATTCACTTGGTCTTTCTGAGACAGCACGTGGTATAAATGTCAGTTATTGCAGGGAGTGGTGCGCCTATGATCCTCTGCACCGTTTTCATGACTCTCTGCAGAGCCTTTTCGTCCTGAGCAGTGCAGCTGCCATACCAAGACACAACACTCCCTGTGAGGATGGACTCCACAGCACACCTGTAGAAACTAGTGAGGGCTGTAGTGAACATCCTAGACTTCTTTAGGTGTCTGAGGAAGTGAAGTCGGTGGGCTTTTTTGGTGACAGCTGCTGCATGTTCTAAGGACTTGAGGTTGGCACTGACAGTGACCCCAAGGAATCTGAAGCTGCTGACCGTCTCCACCGCATCTCCTCCGATGTAGATGTGGACATGACCCACATCCTGCTTCCTAAAATCCAATACCAGCTCCTTAGATTTGCTGACATTGAGAGAAAGGTTGTTCTCCTGACACCACTCTGCCAAGAGTCTCACCTCCTCTCTGTAGCCATCTCATCATTGTTGGTGATCAGGCCCACAGTGGTGGTATCATCAGCAAACTTGATGATAGTGTTGGAGCTGTGTCTGGCCACACAGTCATGTGTAAACAAGGAGCAATGGGCTCAGAACGCTTCCCTGTGGTATACCAGTGTTGAGGATCATTGTAGTGGAGGTGTTTTTGCCGATCCTCACCTGCTACGGTCTGTTGGTGAGAAAGTCCAGAACCCAGTTGCACAGAGTAGCACAGAGTCCCAGCCCCAGCAGCTTCTTGATCAGCTTGGAGGGGATAACCGTGTTAAGTGCAGAGTTTGTCATACATTAATAAAATACCTATAAAAATAAATATAAAAAATAACTAACTACATTTGGAACATGAAAATTTGTCCCATAGTTGTCTTTTGTAATTACTTTATGGGATCAAAAAATATCGAGATATAAATCGTATATTGCCATTCAGCTTAAAAATATCGAGATATGAATTTTGGTCCATATCACCCAGCCCTAGTTCTCTCACTTGTTTACCACGACTGAACGGTCGTGTGACATATTTCTTGTTCCTTTGGAGCGCAAAAATCTTTACCATAGACCCACACTATAACTGGTGCATGTGCACTGGAACCCCCCTCCAAAATAGGAGAACCTTGGGGCGCAAAATTTTGTGCCCAAATCCTTCCCACAAGACTGACATCTCCAGATCCGGAAATTCAAATGGAAATTCACCACAGCGCTTGTGTTTTGTTTACAGTCAGTTGGAGGAGCAGTTTTTTTGTCATGGATAATACATATTCAGTTGCTAACAACTGAACTGTTCCACAGAAGAACCACACCGGAAAAGATTCGGCTTAAAGATTCTGGACCCGAGCAACCGGACATCAAAATCAAACAACAAACACCAGGCAGAGAGAACAATTACACTGAGTCTTTCTCCAGAAACTGGTATGAGCAGAAGTCCTGGATAACTGTCTGTCCTTAGACCAGAGCTTTGTTTTGTTTCCCCTGCCTCCTCTATCACCTGCCAGGAACCGAATGAGCCTGGATTCAGACACGTAATACGGATTTAATACATTTTCGTGAAAAAGTGAGAAAACATGAACAGGCTAAAAATGCTATGTGTCATGTTATGTTTGGCAATGTGAATACTGTATCGCATTTTCCAATTATCTATGTAGCCCACGTTATCGGGACACCACCTAGACAGCCAGCGATTAAATGACAACATGTGGCTAAACATGTCATCACTGATCAGATTAGGAAGGGGACCAGAGAAAACTATTGAGTCCAACATCGTTTTAGCAAAGTTACACACCGATGCAACGTTAATTTTAGTGACCTCCGACTGGCGTAGTCGGGCAAATTATGATCTTACTGTACTTACTTTTATCCTTAGACAGGAATTTTAAATAGGACTTGATGTCACCTGCTCTGGCCCCGGGAATACACTGCTTGACAATTGGTCGCTGTCTCTAGCTTCATGTTTCTGACTATAGAGCTGCCAATAACCAGAGTGGGTTTCTCAGCGGGTGTGTCGCTGACCGGAGAAAATCTATTGGAAATGTGAACAGGCTGGTGATGAACTTTGGACGAGGGTTTCTGGCTATGCCTCCTCCAGACCATCAACCAGCTGGCCTGGTTTCCCTGCTGCATGGGACCTGCCGGGGGAGAACTAACTGGGGCTAGGTGGTTCCGCACTGGCTACTGGGGGCTGACTATTTGGTTTGTTTTCCATGGTGTGAAACCGGGTTCCCAGTTTGGCCAACCTTTTCTCCAGTACTACAAATAAATTACACTTAGTTCAGATACCATTATCACTAAAGGTGGCAGAGGAGAAGCTAAACATATGGCAGACTGAGCGAGACAGAGGGAGACAGAGAAGCCATAGTTAACAGTACAGAAACAAGCTAGCAGAGCTAAGAAAACAAGATAATAAACAGCAGGAGTTTAAAACATGGACATAATATAACACAAAGAGATTTGAACGGTAGGGCTTGTGTTTCCTGGAAAATATTCAGGATCACAAACAGGTTTCTGCAAAGTCACTAACAAAGTTTGGCTTGTGACAGGAATATAAAAAGTATAGAAAAAGTAATGTAATCAAAATTTGGTCATCTGCTCAAGTGACTGCATCAGACAAGTGAATGTGACATGAAATTTTCCTGAAATGAAAGAGGAAATCCTCATCCTCCCGTCTCTGGGTGATAACATTCAATCATCTTTTTCATGTCTCTGAGTGTTGGATATTTGTTGGCGGAGGAAATAAAAGAAGCTGTTTTCTTTTTTATCTGAGAACCGCAGAACAAACACAGGAAGATTAACTCTGAGAGAGAATGAAGGTATGAACTGCTGAGTGAGAAATGTGGGAGTTCTGCTATTGTCCAAAGGCTCAACACAGTTCAGTCTCTACAATACAGAAAAATAATGGAAACTGCTGTGTGTGTGTGTGTGTATGTGTGTGTGTCTGTGTGTGTGTGTGTGTGTGTGTGTGTGTGTGTCTTGCATATAGATGTGTTTACTGTGTGGAGACTCACAACAATAAAATACTTAGACTTTTCTCCAGGTTGGGTTTAGATGTCAGTGTATGTTGGATGGTTCAGTGTGTATCAGAAACTGAGAACAGAAAGTTTCATATAAAACATGATTTTCTGTGACGCGTTGCTATTGTTTTTAGGGTTGTTGATTTTGACAGTCACTGTCAGAGTTTACGTGCTGTTGTTCAAGGTAACTTGGACAAGTGTCTGGTGAAGAATACAGTTCTTCATCAGAACTGTATTTGACAGTAAACGCGGGATTCATGGGAAGTTTTACGTGGCTTAATAGAGATCATGTTTCCCTGCACTACACAGATCTACTGATCTGCTTCATGTACATTTATATGAAGAAGATCAGTAATCAAATTACTTTACTATTTTGAAGATATCCTATAGAGAAGATACTGATTGCTAATCTTTTATTTTTTCACACCATGAACTTTCTGAATTAACAAATACTGTGTGGAGATTGACTTATTTATGCTACAGCCACTTTGTTAATTTCACACTCAGTTTAACTTGATTTAAATACGTGGAGGTATCTCTCAGTGTGAAGCTCGCCCTACTTTGATCACATGACCCAGGTTTCTCTGATCCTCTGACTCTGTATTGAAAAAACATGCAAGGCTTCATAGGTAATCCGCTCCTCTGTGTTGTTAGCAAAATGCTGGTACATTGAGTCAAAAGGACTCCTTTGTCCTAAATAAAGTTACCAGAACCCAGCTGATCAGCAGAGTCCAGAGGTTCTTCAGGTGTTTCTGGTCCTTTTCTGGTCCTTGTGGCTTCAGTGGAGGTTGTAAGTCCTTGATGAGGTTCCAAAGGTTCTCTAAGAGGTTCTCTGTCTCTCTACAGATGTTTATCCAGACAGCCACTCTGACTGTGTCCATGTCGCTCAGCGCGTCTGTGTCCCTGGGGATGCTTTACCTGCCAAAGGTTTACGTCATAATTTTCCACCCAGAGCAGAACGTCCAGAAGAGGAAGAGGAGCTTCAAGGTCTCATCACTGTTCCCTCTTCTCATTGTCATGTTGCTGTTGCTGCTGGCTGTTGCTGTATTGCCTTGTTGTCTAACTCTTGCTGTGTTGCAGGCTGTTGTCCAAGTTGCCCGATTGTCTCAGAAATCACTAACTGAGAAGCAGAATGGAGAGATGAAGATTGAACCTGACAGAACACAGTAATACTGCAGGACAACTACAAGCTTCAGGTACTAACACAAACAAGCAAAAGTACAGCAGAAACTTTGAGCAGGTGTTTCTTTATATTTCACTATCATTTGTTTGTCCACAACTTTTGGTGTTCGTGTTTCCTCGGGATGAAGCATCACAACTTCTATACTCATAGTTATACTCCAGCACCATCCTCAGGTCAATGTTTTGTTAGATGTTTGTATGTTTTGGGTTTGTGATCAAATACCTGCAGAACTAACAATGTTCCCATCAGCCTTAGGTGGACGATGATAGTCTGTCATGGTTACAAACAGATTGTTTCCACACTTTCACTTTGTCGAGTCAGAACTTTTTATCTGGGCTCAGCCACCCCACCCCACCCCCCACAGTGTTTTTGATTTTCTAGTCTCGTGACTGAAAGAAGCTTGAGGGTGATGGTGCTTCATCTCTTTATGTGGACAGTGGGGGGTGGAGGGGGTTAGATCATTACATGGTAAATGGGCAGGTTTATGTGGGAATAAGGTGTTTAATGAACAGGATGAAGATGGATCCTGATGTCTGGAAGCTGCTGCAGATATTTCTGTATACTCATGATTTTTTCAGCTGCTGCTCAAAGTTTCATTTTAACAGCTGAGCTGATGTTGCTCAGGAGCAAGGCACTAACTGCAGGCTGGGGGTTCACTTCCCTGTAGAGTGAAATAAAGTGTAAGACTGAAACACAAACAGAAGCTCTTCAGTTTTTCTTGTCTGCTCCTCTACAAATAGACATTATTACACATTATTAGATTTAGTTAATTAATTAGTAAGCACTGGACATTGACAGGACAGCTGTGTGACATCTGGTCTAATTATTGAACCTGCTGCTTTAATCGAGAATGAAGCAGAAAAACAGCAAAAGGATTCAAACCCTCAACTCCTCCTCTGCCTTTATTGGGGGGTGGTGATGATCAATAGTCAGGAACAGCTGCTTATTCCCAGTGAACCCTCAGTGTTCAGTGTGTTATTCTCTGTTCTCAGGTAACTGCTGACCAATTCCTGTGCAGGTCCTGGTGACATCATCATGGTGAAGATCACATGGTCTCGGACACTTGTGTGCTTACACACACATACACACACACACACAGGCCATTTATTTTTACAGTGAACATAAAATGTTTTTGTCTTTTATTTTGAAAAATGTAAGCATTAAGTATATGTCATTGACGTGTCCATAAAAGTGTTGTTGACTCCAAGTTGCATGTTTGTCTATGTTAATAAGCACAAAAATAAATTGTGGTGATGTGGTTTTCATTTAATTAATTAATTAATAATTAATGATTTATTCATCAGTTTGTTTCTTCATATTAAACCAAATGTTCTGTTCATCCAGCAGCTGCAACAGCCTCCCTTTATACAAATGCTTATGTAAGTCACGATCTAGTTACGTTTTTTTATTATTAGATTAGATAGATAGATGGATTTCACAGAAAAAACTAGACTTACACACAGACTATAATACAGAATAATACACATCTAAACAGGAACAACTTTCAACTTACACATGGCGGTCGTATCTGCAGATCTCACATTTAGATGGTTACAAGAGCAGAGCTTTTCAATTCAATTGAATTCAATTCAGTTTACTTGTATAGCGCCAAATCACAACAAAAGTCATCTCGAGGCACTTTACACTGTAAGGTTTAAGACCTTACAAAATATAAGTAAATACAGAATAATGTGGAAAACCCAAGAGTCCCACTTGAGCAGCACTTGGTGACATTGGAGAGGAAAATCTCCCTTTAACAGAAGAAACCTCCAGCAGAACCAGGCTCATGGTGCACACAGTAGCACTCGAGGTCAAAGCTATATCATCTAGGGTGGCAATGTGATTAGATAATGTGTCTCTGTGGTTTTGAGGCCCAAATATAATAACCTGTCTTGTCTGAATTAAGGAGTAGAAAATTACAGGACATCCAGGCCTTTATGTCTGTTAAACACACTTGAAGTTTGACTAACTGATTAGTTGAATCTGGTTTCATAGATAAATATAGCTGGGTGTCATCTGCATAACAATGGCGTGTTTCGTTATAATACTGCCTAAGGGAGAGAATCGGTCCAAGCACAGACTCCTCATCAGGCTCTTTCTGTCCCTCTCACACATCTGTTTCAGTCATCGGGTAAAAGTCTGCTAAATTTAATATGAGAATCGGAGTAAAAGAAGAAACATTTATGAAAATAAATAAATAATAATAATACTGACTGTTAACAACAATAACAGCACCGAAGTGAAAAAGTCCGAATCTTCAAACTAGGAACCTGTACTGCACTAATACTGGACCATTCGCCGGTCACAGCCCCGATGGTTGGGATGAGATCAACAGATCTGGATCGACTGCTCTTGTCTCCAGATCCAGTTTCGTCAGTCGATTGTTTGTATCTGTCAGATTCAACATGGCGGCCTCCGCGGCTTCACGTGAGCTTTTCACAGAAGGAGTGAAAGCGGTTCTTCACACCTGGCCGGTTCTACAGGTGAGTCCCACACTCCGGGTTAGACCAGAGACCAGACACTGAATCCTAAGAGATCGACACCTGCGGATTAGTCGAGCTAACGGCTAACAGGGGAACAGCTGGCAGCTAGCAGCTAGCATGAAGCGTAGTCCGAGTCTGACCCGGATCAGAAACAGATCAACCTCATTCCAGCTGCTGGTCCTGGTTCTGTGGTTTGGCCAGAATATTAGGCTCGTTCGAGATGATCTGTGCCTCACCTGGAAAACAGGCGAGGAGCGGTTAAAAGTCGTTATTAAGTTGGACGGTTTCTAACTTTTCTAGCAGCATCAAGCTGCAGTTTGTGCTGGATGTCGCTGAGTTCGGATGCAGAATAAAAAATAATAAAAATAATCTGTCACAGTTTGAAGCTAAAAACATCTTTTCTGATACATCACAACATTTTCACAACATTTGTTATTTAAAATAATCAAAACGTAGTAAATAGAAGAGGAAGCGTTTCTATAAAACGTCACGTTGTTGATCCAACACTTGAACCAATCAGATCTTAGATCAAGTGAGAGCAGGTGTTTCCCGTCATGCCCTGCGGTCTTACAGTCGGTGGAGAGAAACTGCAGCACCTGACTCCAAAATCTGCAGCCGCCTTAATCTCTGAGGTTCTTGTTAGATGTCAGAGTCAGTTCGAGAGAAAACTAAACCAGCTCCTTTGAGAACCGGTCAAATATGTAGAACTGAATCATCTTGATCGAGCTTATCGAGCCCTTTAGCTGTTTAGTGGGATGCTGCTGCTGTCACGAGTCCGGTTCTCTTTGGAAACGGTTCAGTATCAGAACCAGAACTGAGATGAAACCTACAGGAAAAGCTAAAAGTATTAACTCAGTAGTTTAGTTGATAGAGCAGTGAACTACGAACACCTTGGGTCGTGGTCCAATTCCTGGTTCCTCCTGGCTACACGTTGAGTTGTCCTTAGACAAGACATAGAGTAGTACTGTTGACACGTGCTGTCTGGCAGGTATTTCCTCAACAGGATCACTGCAGTACTGAAAAAGAAAATACTGTAAGTACCAAAAGTAAAAGTACTGTTTCTAAAGAATGTCTAACGTGATTTTATTGATGGTGATTATTGATTATTAATGTTTATTCACTGTTTGACTAACAGATCTAATAATTATACTGTCAGTTACTTCACGTACTGCTGGGTACATGTTTCTGAGTCAGATCACGTCTTGTTTAAAGATGAGTCCAAACCAGTGGCGGATCTAGAAAATTTTACATGGGGGGCAAAGGTGTGGCAAGAGGTCTAGGCAGGGTGGCAATGCTGGACCTCCTCAGTGAAGTATGTGAAAATCCCCTATATGTAAATGGAGTCAACAAAATATCCACAAATACACTTAAAAACTATTTATTGTATCATTATCTCTGCTGAGACTGACCTAAGATTATATTTACAATTATATATTTTTGGTGAATTAAGATTTAATTTGAAGGCTATAAGAGGCTTTTGGACAAACAAGCGATTAGTTTTTACAAGTATGTTTTTAAGGACATAAAAGTTGGGGGGGCAGCTGGAGGGGCAAGGCTCTATAGCAGGGGGGCAGTTGCCCCGCCTTCCCCCCTGTAGATCTGCCCCTGGTCCAAACAGATCCAGGTCCCTCGTGGATCAGTCCCTGGTTAAAGAAACAAAACTTTCTGTCTCTCATCAGATCGCGGTGGATAACGGGTTTGGAGGTGTGTACGGGCATCAGAAAGCTGATTGGATGGTGGATGTTGTTCAGCAGTATTTCCATGACAATGGTAGGTAACCATAATAACCTGTCAGCAGCTGGTTACTGAATCAGCTGTTAGTGGAAAAACAATAAATTTATCCAGTTACAATATGTGATGTAGTAAGTACTGCAGTAATGACAAAGTAAAACTTTATAACACCAGAATCAGGATGAGAGAAGAAAACATGTAAATTAATAAATTCTGAGAGACCATTCAGCACTGACACACTGTGGATCACGTGAAACACAAGGCAGCAGAATGAGGTTAAAAACATCCGATGGGGGTTGGGGGGAAGTTGCAAACCAGACGGCAGCAGATTCTTGTCCACGACTTGACTGACGTCAGCTGCGATGTGTTTGTCGTGTGACCATGGTCTGTTTCATCCTCAAGGAGAGTAAAAACCACCAAATTGAAGCAGCTGAATTCAGTTTTTTAGATGAAGTTTAAACCTACAGAGCATGTTCGACAACAAACATCTGTTTGTTGTCATTGTTGGTACTGTTCAGTTCAATGCAGTTTGTTTTTATAGCACCAAATCACAACAAAAGTCACCTCAAGGCACTTTACATAATGTAAGACCTTAAAGAGGTATACAGAAATCCCAACAGCCCCAGTTGAGCAGCACTAGGAGACAGTGGAGAGGAAAAACTCCCTTTAATGGAAGAACCAGATTCAGGGTAGGCGGCCATCTGCCTCGACCGGTTGTGGTGAGTGGACAAAGGAGAGAGGAAGAACAGTAGATAAGAGATTACAAACAACAACCACAAGCAGCAGACACTGGGCAGGTGGGTTGGACCAGTGACTGCAAACTGGGAACATACAGCTCTGAAGCCGAGGATACCTGAGGAAAGGTACAGAGAGAGACAAAGAGGATGAAGCACAACTACAGGGGGGAGAAAACACAAGGTTAATGACATGTAATGGTGATAGAGAAGAAGGAAAGGAGCTCAGTGTGTTAAGGTAGGCCCCCCCAGCAGACTAATTCTATTGTCACCTGAGCCAAATCTGACAATGAGCTTTATCAAAGAGGAAAGTAGCGGCAGATTTGAACTGAATCTTCACAAGGAGGACTGCTATCTGCTGGGCTGGATGCTAACATCTCTGTGTGTGTGTGTGTGTGTGTGTGTGTGTGTGTGTGTGTGTGTG
>JAUBNQ010000025.1:25151245-25164155 GCA_032353495.1 Ctenopoma kingsleyae | reverse complement strand
TGTTCTGTAATATTACAGAATCTATCTATCTATCTATCTATCTATCTATCTATCTATGGCACAGTATGGAGTGTTTTTTTTTAAATTTTGCTTCAAGAATATAAAAGAATATTTTCTTTACAACATATAAACATGAAAGATCAGAGTCTCTCACCTTGTGGCTGATCTCTGATAAGTCCAAACTCTGCAGCTCGCCTGCCAGGTCATCAAGTCTCTGAGCATGCTCAGTGTGTCTCTTCATGAACTCTTCTCTCGTTTGGTTCAGTTTGTTTTCAGTGAGTTGCCGTAGAGCGGAAGAGGTTTCCACTTCACTGCCGGCATCCATGGTGGAGGCGTTTGCTCGAGCTTCAGCTTCCTGAGACTGTAGGAGATATTTTGCAATGCTGTCCCTCGCCCCTGGCAAAAAACAGGAAAGAGAAATCATCTGAGACAGTGTGTGTAATTCTCAGCGTAAACTCAGTAAACTCAGAACGGGGGTAAAAGGGGGCAACACATTACCACAGAACCTCAACTTGTTCTTTTATCAAACTATAAAAAATGTTTTAGTTTAACAGTTCTATAGTCTTCCAGAACAGGGATGTCAAATTCACTTTCATCCTGGCCACATCAGCATTACGGTTGCTCTCAGAAGGCTGCATGTAACTGTAGACTATATGCAGTGGCCAATGCATCCTTACATGCTCAGAGCAGCACTTTGGCAGGGGCAGCAAAATGTGAGCCAAAAAAATTGCTGAAAATCGTGTGACTCTCACTGCACCCGGGGTGCTCACATCTGAACAGTTTTTATAAAAAAGACCTTTTAAAGAATGAAAATCCATGAAGTAGGAGTTCAGTGAACAATCAGTTTGTTTTGGGTTTTCAACCAGGTGAAGCAACGACATTCAGACATTTGTCATGTTTTTGTAAATGTTACTCATGACTTTATTGAGACATACTCCCTATGATGGAGAGGGCCACAGCACACAAGCAATATTTGTCATATGTGAAAGACTATTTATTTTTTTGGCATTTTACTTGAAGATAAAAAACCACCAAGGACCAGTGACCAGTGTGGTATGAAAATAATCAGCTCGTGATGAAGACAACATTTCTACATTCAATTTCATTGAACACATACAATAGTGTTAGTCCATCCTGGACAGTTTTTCCACTTCCTCAGTGGCACTGATGATTTCCTGTTCTGACTCTCAAGCTTTTGTCCAGACACTGTTGGCCATTGTCACCACACCATCACATCCTTCACCTCCACACCTGGTCCGACCCTCAGGATCTACACAGCCCAGTCCTCCACAGGAAGAGGACAAGCATGAGTCCTGACCCAGTGATAGACTTCATTTATAGCCTACATTTATTTGGGACTGTCAAAGCCTCTTTACACATACTGTAGAAGGGGAGATCATGATTGAATATTTAAACCATCAACTTCAGGCCACTGTGTATCAGGCATCAATAATATGATGGTTTTTCAACATCAGCCCTGTGTTAGAAGAAGTGAGCATGGCTGGAGCAGAGTGAACTGATTTTCAAGCTTATGCTAGTGTTGGCTAAAATATATCTAAATTGTTCTCATGACGGTGTGCTTATGTGCAGTTGTGCTTATGGCAGAGAGTCTGAAGGTTCAAAAATGGAATCTGGATCAGAGTCTGTGTTTCAGGATTAAATATTTACTTATAGACCAGCTGCTCTGAGCTTCATATGAGCAATAATAATGATTTGGCAAACATTAGCAGTAGCTCCAAACACCAAAACCCTGTAACAGCGCCGACATGTACAGTCTGGCAGCTGTCGAACAAGAATCAATAAAGTACGTGATTATTATTATTAACAATGGTCAACTATAACCACCACCATGCCCCACCTCTGACCGCCCTTTACCTCTGACATCGGAGTTCTTGATGAACTCGACCTGACCCAGCAGTTCCTGAACTGTCCGCTCAAGTTTCTGAGCATCCGACATCATAGAGTCAAGTTTCGTCTCTGCAGCAGAGTCCTGGTCCACCACCTGGACAAGACTCTGTTCTGTGACATTCAACATCTGGCTTAGGGCCCCCATCAGGTCTCTGAAGGACAAACAAAAATCAAAGGTCACAGTGTAATTCATTTTCAGTAGTTTTTATCTATTTTTAAGTCTGTGAAGATTCTCAGTCATCCAGGTGAAGTTGTCTGAAAGTTGAGTCATGGCAACTGGACTTCTTCTTCTCTAAAGAAAGAAGTCCAGTTGCCATGACTCAACTTTCAGATATCTATTTTTAAATATTTAATTCTAATCCTATTTTAAGATTGAAGTCAATCTTACGTGGCCTGTTGCAGCAGTTCCTGGATCTCTGTAAGTGGTTGCGAAGCAGGGTTCTGGTTCAGGAGGACCCAGATGTCTGTGACACTTCTCTCCATGCTGTCAATGGATTTCCTGTACGGTCCGCTGACTCCACTGGCTTTGATGGCGTTGACCCTGTTGACAAGGCGATGCGTCTGATTGGTCAGCTGACCAATGACATCATCCCACTCAGCAAAGCACTGATGACAGCGGTGGCAGTCTGGGAAAGTTCCAGAGAATCCACGGGCACAGACATCACAGCGCGGCCCAGACACGCCGTCCACACACACGCAGTGACCGTTGACTTTGTTACACTGCAGCTGAGAGACGCCACGAGGGTCGCAGTCACATGCTGAGGAGAGAACAGAGGCTTCATCTGTTTAACATCCTCAAATTTTAGGTGTGTTGTAGCATCAAACAAGAAAATCTTATTAACTTTTTTTTGTACTTTTGTCAGATAAAGTTTTAAGTGAGTTAACAAAACACATTTTAGTTTTTAAAGCATTTTAGAAAAATTCCCAGCTTTTCTGGAAAAGAGGTTTTTAACTTCATACACTTCACCATCACTCACTATCAGCTCTCCACTGTGCAGGACTGTAACACTTCAGGTCTCTAGTCGAGCAGTACGTTCAGTATGGGTTAAATAACCTCTCAGACTCCAGAAACCATATGTACAGCTGAACTGTAAAACCACATCAGACATCAAACCCTTATCAGTGTGCTGCACTCATAAGATCACTTCAGATTCACATCAGAAAATACCCACATGAATCTGTTCAAAAATGCACCGTCTCTAGTTTCAGCCACACACACACACACACACACACACACACACACACACACACACACTGTAACAGGAAGAACAACAAATACAAACATTCAGTAGGAGGAGGATGTGTTTGCTTCTGTTGCTCCAGATGTTGGAAGCTCACTCTTTTCTTTGTCCAACTTCCTGATTTGTATCACATTGTTTGAAGTCTAAGTATTTGCATCAGCTTCTTTGGAACATTACCAGATCACAGTAGGATAACAGAGAAATATTCTGAAATTCATTTACACTTTTCACTGATTCTCCAGCTGATATTATCATTTACCATGAAACATTGTGAATTACATTTGATCTAATGTGGGAAAAAAAAAGGTTCTTCCCTGGTGGTCTCAGAGATTTGGACCCTGCTGTATAAATACAGACAAACAAAATCCTCAACATGAACAACACTGTGTTTGCAGAGTGAAGAGCCTGTGAATGAGTATCATGTTTCACAAATAAAAATCAGATTAAAAGGTTTTCAGTAAACTTTTCATCTGTTATAAAAAGATTTTACAGGAAGATTCTGAGACTGTGGCTGAGTAGATGATTCATGTGTTTAACATGTTGTTGTCTTTACATCAGCAAAAGATTCTGCTGGTTTGATTAAGGTCTGGTTTTTCCATGACTTGAAACTGACTTTGTTCAACAAATTCTTCTGGTTTGACAATTTTTTTTACTTCCTCTATTTTTTCCTCTTTATTCTTATTTTTCTTTTCCAGCTTTTACTTGTTGCTCTCTCTCTCCAGCATCTACATTTCTCTTCTCCTCATCTCAAACTACCTCTTTTTCCCCTTTCTTTGATCTTGTAATCTCCTCTGTGTTCCAGTCTGTCTTTTTCTGTTTTTGTTTCCCCCTCCCCCCCATCCCCTCTTGCCTCTCAGTAGGCCTTTTTGACCTTCCTTTTTTTTTTTACCTCCCCTCTATCTTTTCCTGCACCCCCCTTCCTCACCACCCCTCAATCTCTGGCCTCCAATTCTGCTGGACTAACAAAGATGTTCTGTGTGTATTTCAGCAATATCTGGAGGTTCACATTTCTGGTGTTGTCTCCATGGCAACCAGACTGGCAGCCTCAGGGAACATCTGGACTTAATATAAGTCACAGACAATCACAGCAGAGCATGATGGGAGCTATGTTCCCACAACTGCTCTTACTATCTGTTTATAAAATGACTCCAAGACTCAAAGACTGAGGAATGCAGGACTCTAAATGGGACTCCAGCATCGTATCATGAGTCTAGCATATCTGGATTCTATTCCCACCGAGTTGATGAGTTCCACCACACACAACTGAAACTGCTGCTGTCATTTGAATCTTTCACATTATATAAACACCAGGAATCTGGTTTCAGGTAGTGAACATGACGTGAACCTACCATGGCATTCGACCTCTGGGTCTCCCCAGAACAGCTCTCTACATTCGCTGCATGTTCTTCCTCCGAAGCCAGGCTGACAGGAGCACTGACCGCTGATCTGTGGACAAAACAAATTTATATTCAAACCTCCAAAAAAAATATCAGTAAAGTACTGAAGATCAATGTTGTGGACTCACAGCAGAATAGCTCTAGTTAAAACTCCCAACACTGTCTTACAGTCTCTTTCTGTCTGGCTTCAGTATAGTATTAGTTTTGCTCCCCACCTCATTGCAGGACGCCCCATATGAATGTTTGGGATTGCAGTCGCAGGTCTGACAACCGTGACCACTCGCCATGTTCCAGGTGTGAGGTGCACAGCGGTCACAGTGTTGACCAATCACATTTGGGAGACAGTGACACTGACCACTGCTGCGGTTGCAGTGACAGTCGCTGGATGATGGACAGCTGGACGGATCACTGCCGAGCTGGTTACAAACACACTCTGTGGACAGTAAACACACTTAGTTAGGATTAATAAATCAAGACTCTAACGGCCTGTATTACAGTGATGTCATTCGTTATTCAGACCACAGCTCTATATTATTCCCAGAGAAACCAGTGCACTCACTCCTGCAGTCCTGTACCAGGGCATTCCCATAGTAACCCAGTTTGCAATTCTGGCAGGTGGGGCCCTCGCTGTGGTACAGGCAGCGCAGGCACTCGCCAGTTTGGGCATCACATGACTCTGGGTCCAGCACGTCTATGTTGTTATTGCACTGACAGGGCTGACACTGCCCCCCCACCTCCACGGGATTTCCATAGTAACCAGGTGAGCACTCATCACAGCGAGCACCTGGACAGGTGAGAACGAGACAGAGTTACAGAAAGGAGGACAGTTCTTTTTACTTTCTGCATTCCTCAGCTGACAATTTTATGACTTCACTTTTGACAAATTTTTTACTAAATGAAAAACTGGAAGTTGAGTCATGGCAACTGGACTTCTTTCTTGTAAGGTTGAAACTTTTCGCAATTCATCCAAATCGCTTCGTCAGTCTGAGGGAAGTTGGTTAGTGACCACAAATTTATCCTCCAGGTTGGTTCCACCTCACAGTTGCCTTGAATACGCTCATTAAGTGAAACAAAGGCTGGGGAGGGGTGTGGGTAGATGTAACAACATAAATTTGTGGTCACTAACCAACTTCCCTCAGACCAACGAAACATTTCAACCTTACAAGAAAGAAGTCCAGTTGCCATGACTCTACTTCCAGACAACTTCACGTGGTTGACTGAGAATCTTCACAGATAAATGAAAAACTTTTGGTATAGTCCACCTTTTAATAAAGTGAAACTTACAGGAAGTGATTGGTTCAACTGTTCCATAGCTCAGAAAACACCCCAACATATCCACATAGTTTAAATGTGTTCCCAGTGTTTACCGCTGCAGGTTGCACACTTCAGTTCTCTTTATGTTTATAGTTTATAACGGGTGCTTTTCCTCAGACTTGTCTTTAAATATTTAAAGCCAACAGCCAATCGGCAGTTGTCATACTACAGACTAGTTTAATATAAACTGCACACAGGAAATTTCCATCAGACTGACTTAAACTGGAAAAAGAAGGAGAAAGTTGTTGATTGATGTGTCTGTCAGCAGTTGGTTTTCTGCTCTAATAATAGGCCTCCAGTCCATCACATTCCTGCTGTTTATATCCAACTAAATCACAAGGCTGCTTGTCCTTTAATTAAAACATTTTTTGTCTTTGCAGCTGTTTGACTCACCATGACTAAGAAATTACAGAGATTATTTCACTGTGAATCCCAACCTCAGGCTAAACTCCTTTATTCTGTTTCTCTTATAAAAACTGATTCAAAGCATTTTACCTCAGAGTTAATATTGTTCAACTCAGTTTAAATAGAGTTTTTACCTCTGTATCCTCTGTTGCAGACACATGTGACCTGCTGGGAGTCATCACCACGGTAACAACTTTCTGCAAACTGCCGCAGGCTGCCAGGGCCGTCAGGACACCTACATGGTCGACAGTGGTCTCCTGATCCCAGCACCGGGTTGCCATAATAACCACCAAGACACCTGAACACAGGTGAGAGTTTGTGATGAGGGCAAAGAAATCTGACCTACTCCTGAGGCACCTGACACACTGACTAACTGTACCTGTCACAGGTGTGTCCGGTGCTGTGGTCCCTGCAGTCGATGCAGCGTCCAGTGTCAGGGTTGCACTCGTCAGCATGTCCATTGCAGGAACAGGGGCGGCAGGTGGGGAACCCCCAGTGACCCGGCAAACAGCGCTCACATTGACGACCGAATGCTCCAGGCACACACACACACTGACCGGTAAACTGATCGCAGAATGGATTCTGGGATCCCTGAGTGTTGCATGCACACGCTGCACAAAAATAAACCACATATAGTCATAAACCACTTTATACATTATACACATCATACTGTTTATACAGTTGTGTTTAGCATAATTTGTCCTGTTACTATTCATTGATCAATATTCATTGATTCTTTGTTTATTGGTACATCAGGTCCTGACCTTTGCAGCCAGTGGGTCCAAAGTGAAATGTAGCTGGAGCACATCTGTCACAGTTCCTGCCGACCACATTGGGGCGACATTGACACTGACCCCCGTTGGGGTTGCACACTGTGCTGAGGGAGCCCTGAGGATCACACTGGCATTCTGGGAAATAGAGTCATACACACAACACACATCAGTAAAAACAACAACTTTTAATAAAGAACTCTCCACAGCTTCTGCCTGAGAGTGCAATAATTGACAAGGCAGGTCATGTGAGGATGTTTAAAGAATGTGAAGAAGAAACCAGTCGAGTCTTGTTAAGGAAGTTAAAGAAAAACAAAGGACGAGTGACTTCACTCATAGATTAACTATAATAACAGGAAAGACAGGAAGGTTGAATGTTGCAGAAAAAAGATGATGATAAGGATGAGAAGATGAACTATCCTTTGTCAGACAAACTCTGTTTTGCTGTGAATCAGGTGACATGTAGCTCGTCTTTAAGCCATTCAGAGTATTCTGCGATTACCACAGCTGACCAGACAAACTACTGGACAAACTGGCAAACTGAGCTGTGGTTGCACACAAATGCTAAAGTGGCCTAAGTCAAAATCTTCAGGTCAGGAGCTATTTTCTGTTTTCAGTTTATACAGAATGTACATTGTCCCATATAAGTGGTAATTATGCCTCTCAGTGGGCCAATATGATACATAAGGTCTGCCAATGCTGACATTTAGTGCTCACATCAGCTCTGTCTCTAAAAATCAATCTTGTCATAATGTTGTACACAATTAAAAAATAACAACTATGTCAAATTAATTATAAAGACTGTGAATCCCTAGTTTCAAATCCAGGCAGGAAAAACTAATCTACTGTATTCTTCCATTTCCAGCAGATCAGAGCACTGTAAAGCATGTTTGCTTGTTTTAAATACATCATGTAAAGCTCTTTGCTTTTGTACACAAAGTGTGCAACACAAATAATCTGATTCTCTGTGTGTGAATCACAACAAGATTTTTTATTAAACCCTGAGGGCTTCTTCCTGTTCTCATTCCACAGAGGCCAAATGTAGAACACAGCAGAGACGAAGCGGACCTACAGGTTTCCTTTTGTTTTAAAACTGTGAGTATTCAAAGCACATTTCTGAATCTCTCCAGGATATTGTGAGTAAACTGCTGAATGTGACTCAATACAAACTCAGTTTGACCATTTACAGTGCATCTTACATTAGACTGAATGTGGTTCACTTCAAACATGTTACACTTAAATGGTAATTAATGTGAAGAGGTTATGTCGAAGCCTTCTGTGACCATGGTCAGGTCTTGGTCCAACCAATTGCTTAGAAATGAACAAATATGGAAAATGCCCTGTCATTTGGTATCAAATTATTATAAGATGGGCTTGACAGGGAATGAGTTGGAATGCCGGTTGGCCCTCAGATTAGTGAACCTGAAAATGTAGTTCTGGGTTTAGTGATGCAGTATCTCCTATCTGTCTCTGTTTTAGACAAAGAGCAGAGCTCAGCTCCCCTACACAAAGCAGAAGTCACATGGAAAAGAGAAGGAATGAACAGAGAAAGCTCTGTCCCCTCTGAGCTTCTGCTTAGATCTTGGGGCGGTGAGTTCAACAGTTTATCAAAAGCTCTACTGACACAGTAAGAAATGCACAGGACCTAATGGTGTAGTTGAACCTGCATCTCTGTGGTGTATGTTATTTTAACATCCTTACTCACTGAAAATTAAACAGCAGATCTGAAAGTGTGTAAATTCTCTCAAGGCATACTAAAAGAGTTGTAATTGACCGGGCATCCCTTCGCTTCAATGGTACATAAATTTGACAGTCATCCACATAGCAGTGGAACAAGATGCCAAGTTTCCTAAGAATGGACCCTAGAGGAAGTAAATAAAGTGCAAAAACCATAGGCCCTAAAATTGAGCCCTGGGGCACTCCACATGACAGAGGCGCAGAGGGGGATTCAAAACCAGCAAGTTTAACACCAAAGGTTCTATTTGCCAAATAGGACCTAAACCACTCCAGAGTAGTGCCACAGATGCCCACTTGGTGTCGTAAGCATATTAAAATTCTGTGGTCTACTGTATCAAAAGCAGCAGTTAGGTCCAGCAAGACAAGAATTACATAGTCACTGGAGTCGCATGCCAAAAAATGTCATTAAAAACCCTCAGAAGTGTTGACTCTGTGCTATGGAGTGTTTTAAATCCAGACTGAAACACTTCCAGGATGCCATGCTCGTCAAGAAAAGATTTTAGCTGTAAATAAACAATTTTATCCAAGATTTTAGATAGGAGAGGCAGCTTGGAAATAGGCCTAAAATTTCCCAACACAGTATGATCAAGACCAGGTTTCTTTATCAAGGGCTGCATTACTGCATGTTTGAATTTAGCAGTGACCACAACAGAAGACAGGCTTCTATTAAACATAAAAGTAACCAAGTTCCCGATACTCTGGAAGTCTCCTTTAAAAAGCAGAGGAGGGAGTGCATCACAGGGGGAGCCAGAAGGCTTAATCTGGGTAACCACTTTATCTAGGAATGACAATGTCACACGCTCAAACCTGTTAAAAGCAACAGAGCAAGGAACACAAACAGAAGGTTCAAAATCTGGACAAGAGATGAGAGCCCTTGTGGTGGTGGTCAATGGAAAACTGCATAAAATTATTGCACAGTTCAGTAGAGAGTTCCAAACCACCAGTCTGTGGAGCATTCAGGAGATAGACGATGGTATTAAAAAGTACACAAGGCTTCTGACTGTGAGAGAGAATAACGTTAGAAAAGTTATCCCTTTTGGCCTCTTTAACTGTGTTCTGATAGTTGAGGATCAATGTGTGTTTGAGTGTTTATTTTAAATAGCTTTTACATTTGATTCAAGGAATATAATGAGTCTGTGATGTGACTTTGTTGTTTGGTGGAATTAATCAATGTATTTTCACTAAGTTGTCAGTTTATTTGGGACACACAGCTAAAACTAAGTCTAATCCAACAGTCTGAAAGTAAACCCTCCTTCATGAAGGTGTTTGTTATTTTGCAGGTGTTGATTCAACTATATCATCATCATTGTGGAAGATGCTGCTAGTGTACTGTACTGTTTTTTTGTCATTTATAAGTAATGCCGTTAGTGTGAATAAACCTGTGTGTGTGTGTGTCTAACAGTGTGAAGTTATTTCAATGTAATTATCAGGTTTCAGATAGTACGGACTACCTTTTGCTCCCTGGTGCAACATGGCAGAGATGCTGAAAATAAAGTTTCTGCAGATGTCTGTCATTGGTGTCTTAACAACACTCTGGCTGTCCTCCAAACAACGATAACGCTGAAAAGTTTCCCAGCCGCTGTTCCCGCTGGAGTCTCCTCCCTCTGAAGCCGTGAAGATCTCGAGGTTCTTACAGTGAGGCATCAACACAATCTGAGAGGAGGAAAACTGTGAGATTGACTGAAAACAGACTCTGAGTCTCAGGTATAATGTATCTACAGTCACTGAGTTCAGGTCATAGAGCTACTCTGTAAAGTGCACTTATATAAATATTGTCACTCCTCAGTCTGTGCACAGTGCAAAGTTAGTACATTCCTCATGATGTCGCTGAATGAATCATTGAGAGCTTTACCAATTTAGTTAGTATAATCACTCCCACAGTGTTTAAACATCAGATAAGAAATTCAGCTTCCTCACCGAGTCAATGAGCGTGTATGGAGACTGGACGTCACTAACAGCCGAGTACAGAGGCAGACTCAGCCGCACGGTATAGTTCAGACCAGATTCAAAACAAACCGGTCTGGAAAAAACCACATATCTGAGGAGACAGAATCCCACCTGTTGTAAGTTTTTTTTCTTTAAAACATATTTCCTGTGGGCAAATAGTCAAATATAATCACATATTTCACAAATGTTGTTACCGTGATCCAGGGTGAAGCGAGATCATCTGGTTGTCATCATCGGGTACGGTGTTAACACAACGGCTGTCTGCTCTGATTGGTCCAGGCCTCATCACAGTCATCAGGACCTCCTCCCATTGGTCAGGCAGCTGCAGGGCGAACAAGTGCATCAGATTTGTAGTGTTTTTAATACTTCTATAATTATTTTTTATTAATATATGCACTTTATATACAAAATTCCAAACCCAAATTATGAATTCTCTAATTGTTTTTGAAAACAACTGTTGGCATTTTTCTTCCTTCAAACACATTTTGAGTATATTTGAGACACTCAGTAACCACAGATAGGACTCTCTGTAACTTAACTAAAAGACAATGATAGATGTGGATAAAATGTTTTTAGTCTCATGCATCCATCATTTTTTAAACTCTCAAAACTTAAGGGATTTGTGGTTTTGTCCAGCTTTGGTTATTGGATTCAGAATCAGTTTATGTATTCTTGACTATTCTTAATTTAGTGCAGGCTCATTTTCTTTGCAATCAGACAAATGATGAGAAAATTTGTGAATGACGTCTAAACCTTGGACTTTGATATGATCTATTTGTTGAATCTGGTTTTGATCTAATTGGCTTGTTCATCTGTATCTAATAACTGGCAATCTATCAGGATAGAGGTGGATGACAAGAATGACTTATTAAAAAAATATATGTTTAAGTGGTGTGTGATTAGGTCCCATGTTAACAGATCTTACCTAGAGTAAATACACAACATGTCTGGTGAGTTTTGTTGAATTAGTCTGACTGCAAAAGCAGCATTTGTAGGCTCTGCTGTACCTGAGGCTCATAGCGGATGAGAATGTCATACTCCATGGAGTGAGGGATGTTGTCCACAGAGAACTCCAGGAAGGCCCCCTCTGGCACGCTAACCAAGCCAATACCAGTCCAGGTGGGAGTGCGGTTCTGAGGGTGGGGACGTGGAACTACTGTCACTCCCTAAAGAGATGAGATAAAGACATTAAACCCAAAGAAACAATCTCTGAACTGCACATATGCCGTGCTGAGGCCTTTTGCTTTCCTCATTCTATTTAAAAAAAGAAAACCATTAAACCATTTTATCACAAATATAAAAAAACAACCCTTCTTGGATCGAGCCCTTTTAGTGACAGAAGAACTTGAACAGTCTAGTGATCCTCGGAGGCAAACAGGTCTGAGGTCAAGATCCAGACTAACTCTATCCACAAACCTCAAATAGAAGATAATCTTAGAGCTGCATTTCCCTCACTCTGGAAAGGGTTCCTGGGTCCCACCTTGGAGCCAAGCCCAGGGGAGGAGCTCATAGGTGAGTTTAACCATGGAGCCCAGTCGTAGCCATTAGTTTGAATGAGTCGAACCCCCCCCCCCCATTTAATTCATTGTTAGAGTCGATTGGATTTACTCACCCACTCACAGTTTTAATCACACCCTCAATCTTATGGAGTAGAAACCGATCATTTAATAGTGTTTCCCCAAAACCCTTTGTTGTCTAACCACTTCTTAATAACTTTTGAACTCAGTATAATGGAGACTACATCCCCTAAGAAGAAATTCCACTACAGTAAATGTCTAACTGAAAATACTGTTACCAAATTTAAAGAATTGATCCAGTCCCTCCAGGAAGTTGCAATGCTGAAAATGCAAGTTCAACCAGTGACAGAATTTGGGCGGGTTTTCCAAAAGTTGCAGTGCATGTTTGATGTTTTTAGATTCTTCATTTATTGAGAATAAATCTAACTGTACGGACTGGTTGAACTTGCGTTTGCAGCATCACAGCTTCCTGGAGGGACTGATTGATCCCATTATCTTTTAATCCAGTAACATGTACCTACATCGAGGAGAGCAGTCATCCTATTTTTACTCCTGTACAGGTAGATTATATTGTTGATAGTGCTGCAGCTTCACTGCGCACTATACTCGATGCTGTTGCCCCTCTGAAAAAGAAGGTAGTTAATCAGAGGAGGTTAGCTCCATGGTACAATTCA
>JAUBNQ010000025.1:25134294-25146320 GCA_032353495.1 Ctenopoma kingsleyae | reverse complement strand
TGTTCATGACTCACACGTCTGACTTGACCATATGTCTGTGGTCAGTCTGAAATGTTTCACATTACAGTCGATCACTACGAACCTTCCAGACATTCATGAACATTTCTGACAGCACCTGTCCTGTAAACTACTGGTGAGTGAGCAACTGGTACTGATCCAGTGTTTTTAGCAGCTTTTTAAAACCATCTTTGCCATGTTTGCATTGTTATGGGGACCAGGTCTTTAGCGATATGGTATCTTACTGCGTTTGTTATCTAGTTATCACTAGATTCTCTTTTTATAGGACACACCACAGGTAAACAGTACAGGTTTAGTGTCTGACACGTCAGAAGAAGAGAGAGAGATTTTACAGGGAGCCAAGGGAGAGAAGCTAATGTAGGAGAAATATGATCTCTTTTGTTAATTCCAGTCAAAACTCTGGCTGCAGCATTCTGGATTAACTGGAAGCTTTTGAGTGAGTTATTGGGACATCAGTAATGAATTACAGTAGTCCAGTCTAGAAGTGACAAATGCATGGACTAACTTCTCAGTATCACTTTGAGACAGGATGAAGATAACTCCAAGATTTTTCACAGTAGCACTTGAGGCCAGAGCTATATCATCCACAATCTGACTAGATAACATGTCTCTGGGGTTTTTAGGCCCAAATAGAAGAACCTCTGTCTTGTGCTAAAACCAGCAGATCTGACAGTGTTCTGTTTTCACTAAACAGAGAGGAATGATGCAGGTTTTAATCTTTGTTCAGCTTCCCCCAGTGTGTCTGTCTGTCTCTTAATGGTTCCCGCCTTCTTGGTTAATTGGTTCTTACTGACGACAGTGCTACCATCTGTGGAATTATGACTGAACGCCTCTAAGTCAGAATTCCACCTAGACATAACTTTACCATAGCGCAGCGGAACTTCAGTAGGTGCCGGATAGCTGGCTCGGCCAGTGAGTAGAGCCGTTCGTGACAGGGCTGGGGTGCGGCCGGATGATGGTCGCCCCTCTCCTATCTTGCACCGCATGTTTGAGGAGTACCTGGTGCTAAATCACTTGCAGACGACCTGATTCTGGGTCAGGGTTTTGTATGTAGGATCAGAGCAGCTCCCTCGCTGGGATCTATTGAAAATCAGCCCTTGATCCAAGCTTTTGTTTGATTGACACCTTAGGTGACATCTTGGCTTATCTTTGATCAAGATATCTCTTTCACCCATTACATAAAAGAAATCTCCAGAATCCTCAGATTGACAAAGTTCTGTGGAATGCAGAATGAAACATTTCTACCTTAAAGAAAGAAGTCCAGTTGCCATGACTCAACTTTGAGACAACTTCACCTGGATGACTGAGAATCTTCACAGATCCATTAAAGGGAGTTTTTCCTCTCCACTGTTGTCTAGTGCTTGTTCAAGTGGGACTGTTGGGTTTTCGATATAGTTCTGTTTATACTGTTTTGTTTTATTTTGCAAGCTCCTAAACCTTGCTATGTAAAGTGCCTTGAGATGACCTTTGTTATGATTCGGCGCTATACAAATTAAGATGTATTGAATTGAACTTGCAGGATATAAAGAAAAACAGCTGCTCCTTTAACGAACACAACAAAATGGACCATAAAGTATCTTACTTTAGTTACAAATCCCTAGATTTAGAAATCAGTAACTAAAAGTAATTAAGTAACTAATTACTTATCACAGCAGGTAACTGTAGTATTTAAACCATCACACTAGTGTGGACTGGTTTTGCACACATCCCAGATAAGAACTCACCTTGGCAGATGGTGGGGTCTCTGATGTCTCTCTCTGGATGTTGGTAATAAAACGGTTTGCACTGCTCACAGCTGTTTCCAGCTGTGTTGTGTTGGCAGTCATCACAAACTCCTCCACTGACATTTCCTGAAGCCACGAACACAGCCA
Source organism: Ctenopoma kingsleyae (assembly GCA_032353495.1). Lineage (NCBI taxonomy): Eukaryota > Metazoa > Chordata > Actinopteri > Anabantiformes > Anabantidae > Ctenopoma > Ctenopoma kingsleyae. The sequence goes on along the minus strand of JAUBNQ010000025.1, from coordinate 25,144,431 downwards.
TGTCAAAGTGACATGAGCCTGAGTGCTGGTTACAGTTACATTCTGCAGACAGCACAGAAAAAGAGTCAACAGACTTCAGGTTAAACTCATCTGGTTTAATTGGCAGCAGCAGCTTCAAATTATTGATCAATAGTTACACTTCAGTCTAATACTACAATGAAAGGTTTAAACTAGTCCCAGTCCACCTGCATGGATTTGTACTGGCCATTTTCCAACAGAGAGCATCAGACAATAGCAGAGAGAAGTATAAAGTAGTCAAGACCAGTAGAGGCCAACATACACAACAATCCAGCAGACACCAGAATGTACTCACTCTTGCAGGCATTGGTGTTGCGTCCTTCGGCAGGTCTCCAAGGAAGGTCGTGGTGAAAATCCTGACACTGTTCACAGTTCAAACCTTTAGTGTTGTGGTTACACATGCAGTGGCCATGTACCTGCAGGCACACAACAAACACAGTCACATTTGACATACTTTATTGATATACACAATAATACGTGCTGTACATTCAGTGACTGTTGGCATGCAGACATACAGTGGAACACAAATTAAATCTGTTGTCAGGTCAATAACTAATAACAGGTTTTACATTGATGACAAAGCAAATGAGTGAAAAGTGGTTCTACAGATGTGTCTGTGAAGATTTTCAGTCATCCAGGTGAAGTTATCTGGAATTTAAGTCATGGCAACTGTTTCAAGCTAACAAGAAAGAAGTCCAGTTGCCATGACCCACTGGTTCTACAGTATGTTGTAAGTCAATTCTGAATTTAACAGTTGGTTAAACTGGCGCAGTAAAAACAATGTCAACTCTTTTCCTGGCGTTTTGCTGAACGGTCCAAAAAAAGAACTTAAAACTTAAAAGTTAACATCACAAATTGTTGCCTCTGCAATGGGACAGTTTCCTGCAGAAGATTCACTACAGTCCACCTCAAAAGCCTCTACAGGACTCACCATGCCCTCACTGATCTGACTGGTTCCCTGGATGGGGGCACACTCGGAGGCGTGGCCGTAACAGAAGCAGTTTCCTCGGACCACCATGTCATAGATGGCATAGTAATACTTCTCTTTAATCTCTACACGAGAGTCCAGCAGGTTGTCTCCGAGTGTGTGCAGTTTGGTGAACTTGATCCTCAGGTTGGTGATCTTCAACAAGTCTGATCAAAATGTGGTTCACATGTCAGTCAATGAAAAAACGAACAGGAAGCTGGTTGATAAGAACTCCTTTCCTATTGGTGGATGATATTAATAGACAGTAAAACCAACCAACCTACTCCACAAGTACAGAAAACTGCATCATTTTAATTAAAACTGCATATGATACAACAAAATGATTAATTTTTGTGATCAGCAGCTCAAAGTCCATAAGAATAACATGATTTTAATTTACCACGTAGCAAATAATGTTGACCAGTGTAACTGATCAATAATTGGTCAGTAAATGATCAATAATTGATCATTAACTGATCACTAACTGATCAGTAACTAATCAATATGTGCTCATTAACCCTGAAAGATTGTGCAGTTAAAGACATACTCTGAATTCTAGGGCTATAGGGGTCATCAATCCTGAACGCCGGGTCCAGAACTCTGAAAATCACCTGAAGGGAAAAAAAAAGTAAGTTATTTATGTGTTAACTAAAATATGACATCACGGTGACATCATAGTGAAAGCACAATGTAATCTTAGTAGGCAAGTTATTTCAATTGGCTGCTAGATTACAGTAACCAATTGGTACAGTAATACTAATAATAATAATAATAATAATAATAGTGTAATCAGATTAATGTAATGGACTATTACAATACTACAGTACCTCTCCCTCCGTGGACGGCTCGATGTCGGAGTAACGTGAGTCACAGATAACATCATCAACCTTCTGCATTGGACCCCGAGAGATGGAGGGAAACGACGTTTCGCAGTCATAGGCAAAGTAACGATAAACCTGCCACGTCTTTCCAAAGTCTGCTGATCGCTCAATCACCATGGCAGCAGGACGAAAAGTCTGAGGACGGAAAAAAACTGTGTCCGTGTTCTGCTGATCCCACTGAGAATCATCAACATGTACGTGATCCTTCAAGCCCATTTTTATCAACACGAGTGTGTGATTAACTCACCTTGAAGGTCGTGATGAGGTGGGTGAAGTGGAACTCAGCCTCCAGGTTCAGCTGGATGGTGACATTCTCCAGACCTTCAGGCAGCAGACCAGAAAGTTTCACCAGTAATCAATCAATAATCTATTAATGGTAAATGTTCTGCACTTATATAGCACTTGTCTACCTATACTGGTACTCAAAGCGCTTTACACTTCTCATTGACACAGAAACTCACACACCAATGGTAGAGCTGGTATGCAGCTGACCTGACACACCAGGAGCAATCTGGGGTTCAGTGTCTTGCCCAAGGACACTTTGACATATGACTGGAGGAGCCGGGAATCGAACCACTGACCTCACGATTGGCACATGACCGTTCTACCTCCTGACCCACAGTCGCCCCAGTAGAGCCCATATTCTGTGTGGGTCTATGTCAATTTAAGTGAAAAGCTATACATCATGTTAGGGCTGCACGATTTGGGAAAAAAGTCGTATTGCGATGATTGAGATCAATATCGCGATTGTGATATGATAAAGGACACTTGCTTGCAAAATTACAGTAAACACATAGTTAATATTGATATTGTCATCTCAAAACAAAAAGGTGTGTTGTTCAGACACTATTTCTATCAAAAGATTGATGGGGGGGGTGTTTGACGGACGGCGACACAACCACAGTGTTGATATGCATTTCTTATAATGACGTCAGTCAGTTTAAGTACTTAACAATTATTTGATCTGCACATTGAACTACACTTAGGAACATTTATTTTAATGATAGTTATCCACAGAAGTGTGCAGCTGGGTCAAAACCTGTCATCTGGTGGTGACTGGATTTTTGCCGCTTGTCAGAGGCAGGAGGTGCAACACTTGGGCTGTTTTCTGTACTTGGACCCTGAGCGGGAGCTACTCCTGTTGCTTTTCAGGTGGTTGACGCAACCTATTTTACCACGCGCGCTGTGTCCGCTGGTAGGAGCGTGCTCAGCTGTGTGTGTGTGCACATGTCCGTGTGTGTGCACATTGGGGCTGAACTCTTTTCCTCTGCTGCTGCGCGTGACACAGAGAGCAGAGGAAAATTATAAACACGTGATGTAGAGACAGTAATGACATGAACGTGCAAATCCAATAAAGAGGCTATATAGTTTGTTTAATAAAAGAACAAGGTACAGGCCTGTTCTATAGGAAAGGAAACCTGAAGTGACTTTTGCTGTGATCTGGCACTATATAGAAAATCTAAATAGAATTAACTTGACCTTCTAGGGGGGCGGGGCTCCCCCCCAGTATAATGGTAGGGGAAATCGATGGCCAGGCGAAGCCGCTTTCCACTGATTTAGCTCGACTGTTTTGATAATGTTGGTACTACACAGACATATAAAGAAATCACTGACTCCATAACTACCTTCACAAAATGTCATATTTCACCTTAGAGTAGACCAAAGAGAAGAGAGAGGCTCTGTGAAGAGTCAGGTCATTATCATAACCGACAGTACCAACATTGTCAAAACAGTCAAGCTAAATAAGTGACAAAGGCTTCACCTGGCCAGCAGTAGGGTTACCGAAAATATTTTATACAAGTTTTTTTTAAGCTTACAAAACAGAGCAGCCATTCTCACGTTAGTAAACTTCAAGTGAATGAGATATAATAGATGTTGCTTCAATCCTCATGTACTCATTATACAAATCGCAGAATTGTCCGTTCATGTAATCGTACAGGCTGATATCGCGATTCTGATTTAGTTTATGTATGTATTGTGCAGCCCTACATCATGTGTTTTTCAGTCATGGCCAACCTGCCTCCCAGAAAAGATGTTAGTCTTGGGGTAAGTGGTCTAACACTCTCTCACACACCCCAGGTCTACTGCTACAGCCTCAGAGTCCAACTTCACTCCTGCCCTTCACTCAGGCCCAAACAGCCCCCCACAGTCCCTATTTGCATGGGCACACCTTACTCTTGTGTCTGGGTGGTGGTTATGAGTCAAAGCTGCCAGGTATTGTCCCTTAACACCAATCCACTCAGCAGCTCAGTGAACGCAAGCTTCAGGCCCCCACTGCACACAAGTATGAGGCTCTCAGTGGACCCCAGGTGCAGCCTCCCAGTACTCCAGATCTTTTACTACACAGTAACTTCAAGCCTTGACCACTCTGTATTACAGAGGCCCTGTGGCCCAGTGATTCAGATTCTCTGCAGCCTAACTGAATCTGGGTTAGGATTAGGGGTTAGGTTAGGGCTCACAGTGACAATGGATCTGATGTCTATGAAACAACAGCAGCTGACCTCAGCCTTCAGCTTCAGTGAATTTCAGTCTGTGTTACGCGTCATGTCTCTGCTACTTTTTAACTGATACTTCAGACTTGTCTTGACATGGGAACAACCAACTCCTAACTTCACTTCCTCTGAAAGACTAAAATTACCAGCAGATAAGTAGATCTGTGATCAGTTTAGCCCCCCACCCCAAATCTGTCTCTCACCGTTCTCTGACTGCCACCATGTCTTCAGTCTGTTGGGAGCAAACGTGGTGACGACATTCTCAAAACGATGGCTGCTCGTCTGATTGGTTAGCTCGTCATACGGAGCTGCAGAGTTGCACACAAAACACTTTTTCTCCTCCTGGTTAATCGGGGGGGAGTGAAGGGGGAGACGGGGGGGAGGAACAGAGAGGAGGGTAAAGGGTTAATGGGAGCTGAATTCCTCAGATTCCTTTCTGTTGCTGTTCAGTGGAAACTTTCTGACCACAGATTACTGAACCATAAACTATCTGTGATTCACTTCCTGTTTCAATGTGAAAACATCTGACATGTTTTAACACTTTAAACTGTTTCTACTTTGTTCAGTTTCCACATGTTTTTCATATGTTGCCATTGACCTTTCAGATGAAACAGAATTCATTTGAAGTATTTCTATCACATTTCCAAATGTTTTTCCTGTCCTTTGTATCTGTGATGTTTAATAGAACATTTTTATATTTCATTTCTGATAATGCTCTTTGTGTTGGAGAGGAGTGTTGTGAATCTATATAAACCAAAGACAAATTGCTCGTTTCATTTCTTACCCCAGAATAAAATGTAGAATGTATTTTACTGTCACACTGGACAAAGTGTAAAAGGCTGATAGAACACTTTGATTCTGCTGAAGACAGCAGGCTAACCCTAACCCATGTGAAGGAAACAACTTCACCAAAACAAGAAACCAGAAAGAGTAGAGTACTTAATATAACATACAACACCTGGGGGGAAATTTTGTTATAACCTTAACAAAAATATTTTGCTGGATGAACTGAAAACAAGTAGAATAGCACAAGAAACTGTAGAAAAACATCAGTAATCATTCTCACATCCGATGGGAAACACACAAAAACAATTTGTAATGGTAAAAAAAAGATTCATATTAAATCGTGTGGGCAAAAAAATTACTACATGCAGGCAGGTAGCAAAAGAAAGATAGGAAGAAGTGAAGATAAAGACACGGTTTAACACATATTATTGTAAACAATGTGGTAATTGAGAATATAGCTGACTGGAGTGCCATGTAAACACAGCATCTGGCTCCATATCCCCCCCCCCCCCCGTGTCCTACTAGTACTACTATTACGACTACTACTAAAATGCAGCTGTCAGCAGCTGAGTGACAGAGAAACTGTAATTATTTTTGTGTCACTTTACATTACATAAGCAACTGAAGCTATGTGAGTGGTTGTCACACCTGAGCGACACGTCTTTAGACGAGTCCTACAGATAAACAGCCTGCAACACGGATGAGTTTTACAACAGTAACACAGCCTGGTGGTTTTGATGTGGATGGATCGGGGTCAGGATGAGAATTGTGTGATGCTGTCCACATTCTACAGGTGTCAGAACACAGTGCTCCACACCAGCATATGAGGCCGTTACAGCATGAATCATCATTCATGATAAACTGTGCTCAGCTTGATAGAAATTTTGTTGTAAAACAAAGTGACCCACAAACGGCGAAAACAGCAAAACAATCTGATCTAGAAAAGTAAAGATCCTCTGACCCTCACCTGCTCTGGTGCAGATATCATATGGATCTAACCCTGTAAAAAGTGAACTGAAGTTAAACTAAAAGTTAGCTGGATAACCCACTAATCCCACTTTAAGCTACAAGACTCTGAAACGTCTCAGCAGTTCATAAACACTTTATATAATGATATAATGATTGAAATGGAAGGTGACCTTGATCCTAATTAATTAAAACGGTTTAAGTGTTAAAATGTCTAGAAACAGAAATCAAGTGACTTTTTCTTTGGAGTAAAAAGCTGTGTAAAAACAGATTGTTTATAAAGATGGACGACCCATCTGAACCCAGTTTCGCCACAGTCTGTGATCTCAATTGTTAATGCACAGAACAAACTAATCTGAGCGTGCTCAGTCTGACCAGAACCAGCTGCACACTGAGCATGCACAGAATGAACTCTGCAGCGCTCTGTAGAACATCTGTACAAACATGTGCCTGCTGCTTGTTTCCTTATAGGGAAGAGTTGGAGAACACAGGAAACATTGCAGACTGAAACTTTTCTCTCTTTTATGTCAATTTAAGAAAAAGAAACTTGATTTTAAAAAGTGAAACAGTTTCTGGAAAATAAATACATGTTACACACATTCACCTTCAGACCATCCAGTATCTTAACCACTTTTTCCTGTTAAGGGTCACTGGGGTATTGGAGCCAATCCAGGTACACCTGGACAGGTCACCAGCCTCAGGGCTGACAAACAGAGACAGATAACTATCCATAACTGTGGGCAATTAAGAGTCACCAATTAACCGATTAATTGAGTATTAATCTGTTTCCATGGGAACTGTTAATATTGTGAACCTGGAAAGTTACAGGTGATAAACTGCAGCAACACATAAGTCAACAGGTGAAGTGGACCTGGACACCTGGATTCATCTCACCAGAGAAAGCAAGGTATCCATTCCACCTACAGGTTCTGTGTTTATTTACCTGAACATCATGTTGTTCAAGTGTTATTTACCTGTAGGTGGCTGACAATACAGAATGGTTCAGGGTGGTTCAGACCACAGGTGGAGGTGGATGACAGTTGGTGGGCACGGCCAATCAGAAGATCTCCTGTTGCCGGGTAGCAGCTGCCCTCTGTACAGACATCAGTGAGCTCTGGGAGGCTGACATCATTCAAGAACCCGCCCATTGAGGCTCCGCCCTCCTGAGTGCAGGTAAACACCTGCAGAGCTGAAAGCAGAGGCTTTATTATATATATATATATATACACATACACATAAGTATGAGAGCAGGTGCTCTTATTAGATTATAGATTAGTGTGCAGGGGGACCTAACCCCTTTACACTAAGCTCCTCTCCTCCTTCTCTCTCTCTCTGTCCACTCTTATACCATCATTGCATGTTATTAATTTTGTTTCTCCTCTCTCCCCTAGTTGTTTTTTGTCCCCTCTCTCTCTCTCTCTCTGTATCTTTCTGCAGGTATCCTCAGCCTTGGAGCTGTAGGTTCTGGTCCTACCAACCTGCCCAGTGCCTCAGCTGCTGCTCCTCATTGTTGTTCTGATCTCTATTGTCTGTTGTTCTTTTCTCTCTCCTCTTTCCACTCACCCCAACCAGTCGAGGCAGATGACCGCCCACCCTGAGCCTGGTTCTGCTGGAGGTTTCTTCCTCTAGAGGGAGTTTTTCCTCTCCACTGTTGCCTGGTGCTCGCTCAAGTAGGACTGTTGGGTTTTCTACAAATATTCTGTATATATTTATGTAATGTGTAAGGTCTTAAACCTTACACAGTAAAGTGCCTTGAAATGACTGTTGTGATTTGGCGCTATATAAATGAAGTTGAATTGAATTGAATTATTGTGAAAGTGTAACGAACTTCACAGTGGGTTTGTTCAAGATGAACTGAGCAGGCAGTGGTTAAAAGTTTCTAACTTTTTGAGCAGTATTCAAGCTACAGTTAGTACTGGGTGTCACAAATACTCACATCCTGTGAGGTCGGATGCAGATTAAATAAAATTTTATTTTGTTCTCAGTTTCCAGTAACTTTTGTTTGTTGTTAAACAGCTACAAAGGAAATGGTGAGTTTATGCTTTAACCTCCATATGACTCAATTATTTCACGTGAAATGTGTTAAAATTTTAATGAAACACGGTCATTGTGTCAGTTTGCTGATTAAACTATAAATGTAAAACATTAATGAGACATTTTGATTATTGATCTGTCAGATATTTAGACTGTCAGGGCTGAAACATCTGTTATTTAAATAAGGAATCAAATCTGTCTAGTTCAGTGATTTAATCACAAACGATTCTTTTTGAAGAAGCCATTTGTTAGTTTGTGTGTTCTCACTAATTCTTGTTGTGTATGTTTGTTTACTTTAGTTTTTTTTTTTTATGTTAATTCAGTTCATTTATTTTGGTCATTTTAAGTGATCGTCCTTTTTACCAGATCAAGAGAGGCAGCAGGAATAATGTTTGTGCTTTAGATTAAAATACATCAACTGAACACAAATTTGAAAGTAGACAAGAGACTTTTTTTAGTGGCCTTTTTTAAGTTTCCTTTATGATTAATTTGTTTTTTATTGACTGGCCACAGATTCGTGAATCATTTATTTGAACCGGCTTAATCCGATTTTTATTTTCAGCTCTTGTCCATAAAACCAAATGTTTACAGAGACATTTATCCCAGTGATTCAGTCATTGGAGAAACTTTTTTTGTTCAACTAAATCTCAAGATCCGGATTCTGAGCTGATCAGATCCACCTGGTCCACACTTTAGTGAAATCGGTTTAAATAAAGTTTTTTTCATCTGAAACTCACCGAACAGAACCGCGAACTGCAACATGCTGCTGGTCCCGGTCCTCCACAAACCACAATCCTCCAAAACCTGTCGTTACAGCAACACCTGAAACCGGACTTCAATAACCTCTGGAAACCTGAACACACACAGACTCGCAAGACCCTCTAAAACCCGTAGACCCCCACAGTCCTGTACAGACCTGCTCAGACTCGCCGGTAACTTCACCTCAGCACGAAACAGCCGGCCCGCCTTTCAAAATAAAACGAAATGTCTCCACCACGGGAAAAGGGTTCATTCATAAACGGTATAATCAATGTTAAAAATATGAAAAAAAAACTTCAGTTTGAAACTAAAGTTTTTTAAAAGAAAATCTAAACCATGACATTAACTGTTAAAGACATTTTATAAGTGTTTTTCTTTTCTCGAGTCTGAGTGTCTGAGTCTGTGTCTATTGTATCTGTTTGTTTGTTCTTCACTTATCTCTGGCAAAACACAATAGACACATAGACACAATAAATATTATGAAGTAAATATTAAATGTTTCATGCGCTGAAACTATATTTGAACAAAGATACATAAAAAGATGAAAACAGTCTGCTGCTTTTATTCTGAAAGACTACTGATCTGACTTCCTGTTGCACTATATTCACTCACTTTATTCTCGTTCTTTTCTTTTTGTCTTTTTTCTCTTTCATCCTCCTTCAAACACCACGTATGTGGACACATCTCCACAGGTTTCAGTGTTTCCCGTTTAGATTATTTCATTAAATAGATTTAAATGTTAATTTTATATGTTTATTGTCACTGTTCTTCCAACTTTGCTTCCACTTTTTCTCTTTCCTGTTTCAACACAATGTGAATGTAACACGAGAAATCAGCATCTGGACGAATTTAGATCAGTTACGCAGTGATCAGCGTTTATACACACTGTGTTTTATCATTTCATTGTAGAAAAAAAACGTTTTAGCTGAGAAAATTTAAACTTAACATTTTACTGTCCACATTCAAATCGGAGCAAACTTTAATCTTAAAGTTGCAGGTTGTTTGAGTTTTTATCATTTTCAGCTTTGTCATCAATGATTATCAGTTATTGATTGTTGATTAATTGACTACTGATCAGTTGTGGTTTAATATTTCTCTCTCTCTATCTCTATATGTATGTCTATATATATATATATATATATATATATATATATATATTATAAATGTTCTGATTCTTCTTCTGCAGTTCTGAATCTGTGGATATTAAAGACACCTATAGCCCCACCCCCAGGGG
>JAUBNQ010000025.1:25078787-25088792 GCA_032353495.1 Ctenopoma kingsleyae | reverse complement strand
CTTATAAAGCACTCAATGATCAGGCCCCTTCATATCTTAAAGACCTCATAGAACCTTATTATCCCAGCAGAGCACTTTGCTGTGAGAGTGCTGAATGCCTCGTGAGAATGCCTCGTCTGCTGCTCCTTGTTATTGTTTGTGATCTCTGTTGTCTGCTGTTGTCAGGTGAACAAGTCAGGCCGCGAGGAAGAGCTAGGATTGGTTATGACAGGATATAAACAGGAAGTCCACTCACGTGCTCCTCGCTCAGACATCGTGTTTTTCTCCATGTCACGAGCTCTTACCACTTTGGTATTATCGCCAATCACTTCATCACTTATAGCTCCTCTGGTACTGTGAGTATTGAGCCTTTTTCCATCTTATTTCCTCATTGTCTAGTTGGCCGGTTAAATAGTAACATAGTTTCCAGGTGGGATTCTGCTTCTAGCTCAGCGCTTACAACAGCAAAGAGCATGTGTCTTTTAGCCTGTTGCAGTCCACTCTGCAAATGGGGCAATCCCACACGCAACAAGGGCGTTTCGATCATCACATTTTGTCTGTGTTTCCTACAGTAAGAAACGTGCCTCCACCTAGCCTCCTCACCGCCCCCACAACATGGCCATTGACCTACTGGCCGGTGGGGTTCTGCCTCGAGGTCCACTGTTCTCCCTGTCCCCCGTGGAGAACAGGGCTATGGAGGAGTACATGCACTACAGTAGCACACTGCCTGGAGAACTGGCTCCTCTGGCGACGCTGGCTGGCCGCCTGCACATCCCCACCTGATGTTGCCAGGAGGCTCTGGTCTGGGCGCACTCCTCTCCACTGTCCGGACACCCCAGCCCGAACCGCACTTTCAGCTACTCCAGCGGACCTTCTTGTGGCCATCCGTGTAGCAGGATGTCCGGGAGTTCGTCTCGGCCTGTGAGCCAGCTGCAGCCAGGACCTCAGGTCATCTACCACTCCATCTGTGGGGGACTTTCAACCCCTACAGTTCCCCGCCGCCCCTGGTCACACATGTGGTTGGACTTTGTTACTGGACTCCCTCTCATCAACAGCAAAGACAACATCCTCACCATCGTCGACTGACTCTCCAAGGCGGTGCACCTTGTGGCCTTGTCCGGACTCCCCTCTGCCAAAACTACCACAGAGCTGATTTTGGAGCATGTGGTCCGAACATGGGTTTCTGAAGGATGATGTCTCAGACATGGGACCCCAATTCATTGCCAAGTTTTGGAAGGCCTTCTGTCACCTGATCGGTGCCACGCATAGCCCTCAGACCAACAGTCAGGCAGAGTGGACCAACCAACAGCTCGGGCGTTACCTGCGGTGCTTCACCTCTGCTCATTCACACCTCTGGCCCCGCTACCTCCTCTGGGCGGAACTCTCCCACAACTTACACTTGTCTTCTGCCACCAGACTGTTGCTCTTTGAGGTGTGTTATGGATATCTTCTGCCCATCTTCTCCCACCAAGAAGCGGAGGTCAAAGTGTGCGCTGCCCGCTGCCCAACAGTTGGTCCACCGTTGTCTGTTGGGTTTGACTATCCACTCGTCACCTCCATTTGCACTCAGTCTCCAAGAAACTCACTCCCCGGTTCATCGGGCCCTACAAGGTCATCACTAAGATCAACACGGTCACCTATCGGCTGCAACTCCCTTCCTCCCTCAAAGTGCAACCCGTTTTCCATGTGTCTCAACTCAAACCTCATACCACCTCTCCTCTGTCCACTCACCCCAACCGGTTGAGGCAGATGGCCGCCCACCCTGAGCCTGGTTCTTCTTCCGTTAAAGGGAGTTTTTCCTCTACACTGTTGCCTTACGTGCTTGCTCAAGTGGGATTGTTGGGTTTTCTACAATGTTCTGTATATATTTATATAATGTGTAAGAACTTAAACTTTTGTGAATCTTCTAACCAGCACGGGTACTTGTTCCCTACAAAAAACAGATGTGATGATGACAGAGAAAAATCTGATTGTGAACTCACTGATGAGAAAGATGAAGATCATGTTGAAGTGACAGAGAAATCTGTGGGTCTGTGATGAATTCTGGTCTCTGATGGACCCTGGAAAAAAAAAACAAAATAAAAAGTAAAGTAAAAGTCTTCTCTCCCCTCATGTTGTGCATATTTGTCACGTAAATGATTTAGACAATCAGACAAATTTTAATATCACACAAAGATAACCTGAGTAAATACTAATGCAGTTTTTAAATGATGATTTCATTTATTAAGGGCGAAAAGCCCCAAACCTACCTGGCCCTATGTGGAAAGTAATTGCCCTTCCTTGTTAAATCATGAATGAACTATAATTAACCATATTTTTTGGAAAGCTGAGTTCAATTTCACTAACCACACCAAGACCTGATTACTCTCAGACCTGTTGGATCCAGAAATCGCTTAAATAGAAGCTGTTTGACAAAGTGAAGCTTAAAGATCAAACAGCAACACATCATGCTGCGATCTAAAGAAATTCTTTACTTTACTTTACTTGGCAGACGCTTTTATCGAAAGCGACTTACAAGGAGAAGACACCAAGTTCAAGAATAGATGAGAAACAAACTGAAATGTACCAGTCTAGAAAAGGTTAAAGAGACATTTCTAAAGTTTTGGAACTCCAGAGAGTCACAGTGAGAGACATTATCCACAAATGGAGAAAATGTGGTGGTGAATCTTCCCAGAAGTGACCGACCTACAAAAATTACCCCAAGAGCACAAACACAACTCATCCAGGAGGTCAAGAACCCAGAAGAACATGTAAAGAACTGCAGGCCTCACTTGCCTCAGTTAAGATGTGGTTAAGGTGTTCGTGATTCAACAATAAGAAAGAGACAAAGCACAAAACAGCATCATTGGAGAGTTCCAAGGTGAAAACCACTGCTGAAGGAAAATAACAAAGACTTTTGGACTGATGAGACCGAAGTTGAACGTTTTGGAAGGTGTGTGTCCTGTTCCATCTGGTGTAAAACTAAGAATCAGAATTGAAAGTATCTTTAATGATAACAACAGGTAGATAGGTAGCTAAATGATGGTAAGTGATGTGTAGATTGCAGAGAGTCTCAGGACAAGCTAGATTCAGGTTTTGGAGTGGACTAGTTGAATCCAGACTTAAATCCGACTGAGAAGCTATGGTATGACCTAGGAAACCCTCCAGTGTGTAAAGACAAAGAAGAGTGGAACAGAAATTCTTCCAACATTAAAATTTGTTTGATGATCTGAATCATTTAAGTGACAAATATGCAAAAAAAAACAAAAAAAAAAACAGGAAGTGGCCAAATACTTTTTCACAGCACTGTGTAGAAATGTCACAACTTGATAATGATTCAGATGATAAATATATAAAACGACTAAACCGGTCTTTATTAGAGAGGCAGATACCTGAACCTAAATCCCCAGACTGCTGAAACTTTCAGCATTTACTTTACTTGGGAAACATTTTTATCCAAAGTGACTTACAAGGAGGTATGGGGGATGGGCTGGGATTTGATTCTGCCACCTTCTGCATCCCAGTCTGATGCTTATCCCATTGAACTACCAGGCCACCTTCAGTCCCTCACACATCCAGACCCCAAATCCCTCAAACTCTTCACACATATAGTTTTCACACAGCTACAAATTGAGCTTCACTTTCTTTAAATACACTTAGAACAGTCGAATGTGCCAAAAGTGAAGTGGAAATTGTTTCTGAAGTGACTGTATCCTTTAGAATCACTTGACATGTTTTGACCACTGCATTTACACCGAGCTAAGCAAATAATCTTTTCTGATCGAGAGAACATATACTTTTATTTCATTTGTTAAAGTGCATTTCTCTCTCAGCAACTCTTTATAGAATAAGAATGAGAAATGCAGAAAGATATTGTTCTGAACAAACTGTTGCTTCTGATTATTTAGCTTTTTGTCTCTTTCACTCTCTTTCGTTTCTGTTTCACAATCTAGTTGTTTTGACTTTATTTTCTGAACCTGTTCATATTTTAAATTATATATGTGCCTTATTAATAAACTGAACCAAGCCAGATGTGGTTAGTTTCTAAGGCTCTGCTTAAATCTGAATCATGTATTTTGCTCCCCACCTACCTCACATACTGCTGAATCTGTTCTTGTAACAGAAACTATGAACCCTGAAGGGACAAGTGAACTTATCCAGGAATGTTTGTCCTCTGCAGTAAATGTAGAAATTCCCAACTTTAAGTCAATACACATACAGTATCTGTATGTAACGGTCTGAGCGTATGTTTGTGTGAAAAGCAGCAATGATACTGTTTTACTACTGTAAGTGTGTGAGAGAAAAATCTCTTTAATACGTTAAGACAAATTTACTGATGCCCAGGAGGGAAGAATGTCGACATCAGGTTGGAACAGATACAGAGAAACAGAGGGAAAAATTTGCACTCTAGAGTGAAGTTAGTGTACATTTGAGACAAAGTCCCTGTTCTGTCCTTAATGACGCTGTTGAAATTTCATAGGAGCCTCAGCTAAACTAAAGAGAGCTAAAGGGGTAGAGAACATTTTCCACAGTCTACAGACATCAAGAATAAAACACTGAGGTTCTGCGTCAGCGTGGATGTCAAAAATCCACCCAGTACTGTGCAACAGAACTCTCTGCAATGTCCACACACAGGGCTCACTAAACGTCTGAGGTAGAACTTCTTTTAAAGAAGAGCAACATGTGCATTGTCTCCTACAGCACATTTAAAGAAACTAGCACCAGCTGCAGCATGTCGTCACAAATCAAACCTGGTGAAATTTATAAAGACATTTAAGGTTTACAACAAACAACATCTGAGGATGGTTCCTGATCAAGAACAGACTCTTGGGTTCACCAGCATCAGATGGAGAACTGAGGTGAACAGATGTGAGCCAGGTCAAATCATCACCTGGATTCAACTGTGTCTGAAACAGAAAATCCACTGGAAATAGTGAAATAATAGAATGAACTGACAAATTCCTTATGTGACTGATCACACATCCAGTAGAGTGCTGGAAACAAATTATTTTATAGTACAGCCACAGCCAAAGTCATCTCAAGACACTTTACAGTGTTTAAGACCTTATAGAATATAAGTATATATAGAATAATTCAGTATCATTAACACAAATTCACTAAATGATATTCTCACTTCAGTAACTGTATTCTGGAGGAGACTAAAAAGCTGCAAATGAACTGGCTGCTGATGCACATTAATCCAAACACTGGACTGAATGTAAAACAGACTTTATGAGTAATACATTCACATGTAGAACAACTGCAAGCACAGCTCAGTTTATCATTTACACAGTGAACTACACCTGACTGAGATGTTAAAGACATGTCCAGCTTTCATCAGTCTCCATGAGACTGCAGTAGAATTTAAAAAAAATAAGAGTAAATGTAAACCTACCTGCTTCTGCTGGCACACCTAAAGAATGAACACATTTGGGCAGGTAACAGCACACCTGAGACCAACGTAACCTGAGGCCACACCTGTCAGTGAGTGAAAGAGAGACAGACAACAGTAACACATCAGTGTTTTTTCCATAAAGAAGGTTCTAGGTTTTCACCCTCTTATTTTTAATCAAGGGAATTTTTCATTGCTCTGAATTTGGTGACAACAATAATTGCAGAGAAAAAAAGAAAGAGAACATGGAACAAAGGTGTTTAGTCTTTCTATAAGTGACCAGAAAAATAGACACTGATGGATGTTAACTCCAAACAGAGAAAAAAATGCTGTTGTTGCATTCATGAGCCCTTTAGGTCTCAAAGAGAAACCAGCCCAGAGCCCTCAAGAGGGTTAGGGTAAGGCTGTTTGTGTGACATTAAATGTATTTGTCAAGTCCTGTCACAGACATTAGACAAATAATAACCCATGAACATGCAGTGACTATTTTATTATTTAGTACCAGTGGTGATTCTGATGTTATGACCAGAGTTACTGATATTGTCATTGTCCACTGGACTTCACCTCATCATTTGTCAGTATGAGCCGCCTGTTGGTCAACACCTGCTGTTACACTCAGTGTGTCATAGTGAATCAAACTGAAATGACAAGATGTCACCTTGTCTTTAACAACACAGATCAGCTTCCACCACAGTGGTTCAGATTCTCCAGAACTAAACACCAGTTCATCTTGTGGTCCGGGACTCTGATATTTACATTGGACCTTCAGCTGCTGTATTTCTTGTTTCGTTGTTGTTTTTCTTAATCTGGGAAAAAGTATTTTTAAAAGAAGTTATAAGAAGTATTATAGAATTAATTAATTAGAAAAATAAAATTATTAAAAAAAAGCTATCATGTGTCAGTGGCCTGGATGTACAGTCCTATCTTTGTTGTGTCTTTTCCACTGGAAGTTCTCAGGGCTCATTGAGCAGAGGTCATCATAAATTCATATCTATAAAATACAACAAAATTAAAAGTGAAAACAACATTTGTAACTCTGGTGAGCTTAGTTCAGGACTGAAAAACAAATAATCTAATGTTATGGATGAACTACTGTTAGCTTTAGCATGTTAGCTTACCTGCACTCACTAACCCCAGACCAATTTTTGACAAGCTGTTAGTATTCAGCCTAACTGATACTGAAGGTTTTCCAGTGTCATATGTGAGTTTTAATTTTGTAGGTAAGCGTTTCCCTTGTGAAGAAAGTCTGTTTATCTTTCCGAGTCACAGATGTGCCATAGAAGAACGACTGTGTTCATCCAACCTGTTGTTACATGAGAATCTAGCAGCTTGATAACCCGATCCAGTAACTCCTAACACCCCAGGCTGTGATTTAAAATCTGTGTTTTTGTGGGTGTTTGATGGAAACACAAGAAACCAAATGTAGTTTGTGTTGAGTTTCCTCAGCTGCTGTAAAAAGTGTGAGCTGTAACACGGTGGTCCAGTGTTAGTGTAATAATGTGTGTAAAGGTGCAGATAGGTGTTTTGCTGGTCAGAGTTGTGTTGATGAAAAGGCCTCACATTCTCATTGTTAACCCTTTCACAAAGAGGCTTTGTGTGTGTGCTGACTCAGCAGTCTGACACACAAAGCCGCAGCCGACATTCAGGTGTATAAAAGCTGTGAGCTCACACAGGTGTGAAGGCAGGCCTCCTCCATCAGCACAGAGCAACACGCCAACAACACGCAACAAACATGTCCACCACTGACATGAACATGAGGAGCAGGGTAAGTCCCAGCATGCATCATTTAACTCTCCTTACACATCCTACATTGCTGGAAAGCAGTGTTAGACCAGGATCAGCTGGAGAAAGAGATGAATGATCAACACTGGATTCTGATCTGGATCATCTCCAGTGATCTGTTAACAGTTGGACATTATGTGACCTGAATGTGTAAAACTTTTATTTAAACTTGTCTCCTGTCAGGTCATCTTTTATGAGGACAGGAACTTCCAGGGCCGTTCCTATGAGTGCAGCAGTGACTGTGCTGACATGTCCTCTTACCTGAGCAGGTGTCACTCCTGCAAGGTGGAGAGAGGTTGCTTCGTTGTCTATGACCGCACCAACTTCATGGGTAACCAGTACTTTCTGAGGAGGGGCGAGTATGCCGACTACATGAGCATGATGGGAATGAACGACTGCATTCGGTCCTGCCGCATGGTCCCTATGGTAACCATACAGCTAACCACACGATCGTCACAGTAACCACACAGACACATCACAAGGTTTTTAAAGAGGTTTTCTGCATGGGTTAGTAGGTTTGGATGTCATTTCATTTACCCCATTTGTGAAAAATGACTGATCAGACTAATACAGCACAAACATTCAGCCATGACTGACTTAATGTTAGTTCACATACTTTTTGCCATGTAGTGTGTTTCAGTACAGAAGAGGTTTGATTCCCTGTGAGATCATTTATTCTCATTTGAGCCTGAAAAAACTGAGTGAACAGTGATTGTCAATGTGTTACAGTACCGTGGCTCCTACAGGATGAGGATCTATGAGAGGGAGAACTTTGGAGGACAGATGTATGAGTTGATGGATGACTGCAACAGCATCATGGAGCGTTTCCACATGTCCAGCTGCATGTCATGTCATGTGATGGATGGACACTGGCTGATGTACGAGCAGCCCCACTTCAGAGGAAGGATGGTGTACATGAGGCCGGGAGAGTACAGGAGCTTCATGAACATGGGCAATATGAGGTTCCTGAGCATGAGACGCATCATGGAGTCATACTATTAGTGTCACCACAAATTTATCAATAAAGATGTGTCTGACTTAATAATAGATTCTTGTCTGTTTGATAAAAGTATTTTGCTGTGTCATTGCTGATTTCTCTTCAGGTCATTCCCTGAAATATTGGAGTTTGGTACCAGTAAAACCTGCAGCCGGTAAAGAAAGCATGTAGAGAGGAAGACACAGATAAAGGAATAGCAGGGTAATTATAATATTTTGGCATTTCAAACCATGCAAAGCTTCTCCTTGCTTCTTCCTGGGCTTTGTTTGCTGTAGTACAATTAACCTATAAACTCAGGTCAATTTTACCTCACACTGCACTGCATCATAGATGTAAAATGACTATGTTTGTATATAGATCGGATTATTATACAATGTTCAGTACACCCCAACAGATTTGTCAGAAAACCTGTAAGTTTCCTTTCAGAAACAACATTTTAAATGGGATACTATACCACAAAATACTCCAACAAATGTGGGCCAGTGATTGCAAGCAAGATTTGTTAATTTGCTCACAGAAAAATGTAAATTCAGGACCACGTTGCAGAAATGAATACACCCCATTAAAAGGCTTAGGAAAAAAGCAAAATTTTAGACCATCACATTTGAATTAAAAAAATAACCACAGCTGAGTCTAATTGTTCATTAAACAGGCATTTTAACTATAAAAGGGCATTACTTAACAAAGAAACCCCTTACTTTTCAAACGGGGTGTACTCTGTATGCTGAGCACTGTACATTGTTTAGATACAATTACTGTAGGTCATTCTGATGGGTCAGAAGGTTAGTTCACGGATCCAACTGGGTAAAGACAGAGACGGAATCCAGAAAACAGAGTCAAGGGTCAGAACCAGAATATTCAATAACTCACGATACTTCCAGAGAGCAGGCAGAGGGTAGGTCAGAGGCTGAAGCAGAGTTAAATCCAGAAGAATCATCAAACAGGGTCTTCTCAGGAATGGATGGATAGTAGACAAGGTAGATGTCAAGACACTCTGGCAGAAGGTGATGGTATGAGATGCTGCTTATTAAGGAGGTTGAGTGAATTCAATCAGAGAACCATAAGGGTAGGGAGGAACTGGAAGTGGAATTGTCCAAATAAAGGCAGGAACCAGAAGGAAAGTGAGAATTCTGAGTCATAGGGCTATTACTTCTTTGTATTGTGTAAAACAGTTTTCGGCTTTGCACATTGTCTTGTTTTTTGTTTTTAATATCTCATTTGAGTTTCATAAATGTTACACTGTGGACCATTAGCTTCACCGTTTCATCTCACTGTGATCTTGTAAAAGGTTCACACTGACCACTTGCAGCATCTCCAAGTATCCTACTCCCACAGTGTCAAAGTTAATGTTTGGGTTCTTTTAGTGAATGCCAGTGTTTTTGTCACAGAAAGGCAAACTGTCTTGTCTCTTTTGTGAATAATTATCTGAAATAGTGTTTTTAAACAGTCTATGGTTAAAAAGTCTCTCACTCTTTAGCCCTTGAAGCAAGAGAGGGCCCCCAGGAGACAGGCATGCATGGAAGGAGATAAGGACTTATATTGATTGGCTAGGCAGAGAGATTGAGATAGAAAGGATGTGCAGCAGGTTAGGGTGATTAAGGACAGAAATGGAGATGTGCTAACAAGTCAAGAGAGCATTTTGAGAAGATGGAAGGAGTATTTTGAGGAGCTGATGAATGTACAAAATGAGAGAGAGGAGGACAGATGGAGCAGAGTTAGTGAATAAGGTAGTACAGAGGATTAGTAAGGAGGAAGTGAGGGCAGCTATGAAGAGGATGAAGTCTGGAAAGGTGGTTGTCCCAGATGACATACCTGTGGAGGTATGGAAATGTCTAGGAGAGAGGGCAGTGGACTTTCTGACCAGATTGTTTAACAC
>JAUBNQ010000025.1:25032931-25051379 GCA_032353495.1 Ctenopoma kingsleyae | reverse complement strand
GATGGTATAAAGTGGAGAGAGAGAGAGAAAAGGAGGAGAGGAGCTCAGTGTGATATGGAGTCCCCCAGCAGACTAAAGAGAGCTCTGCTGGGATAATAAGGTTCTATGAGGTCTTTAAGATATGAAGGGGCCTGATCATTTCGTGCTTTATAAGTGAGGGGCAGGAGCTGTCCACGACAGCTCAAACGTGAGAGATCACATGGTTCCATTTTCAAAAATAAAACCCAGTGTTTCCTGTCTGCAGTACTGAGTCCTCAGACGGTCGTGGAGTTGTTCTATCAGACGGTGGCCAGGAAGCTCATCGTCTCTCAGATCTACTGTCAGCAGCAGAGCTGCTCCCTGCTGCTGTGGCCCCACATGGTCTCCAACGTGGTCCAGCTGCTCGCTCAGCTACTGTATCCTCAACACACTAAATACATGCTAACAACATGTCATCTATTCACACGCCTGCTAAATTAACTAATCAGTTTCTTTCACCAGTTTTGTGGTGTTGCATCTTAACTGGTGTCCCCCAGTTGGCCCAGTAACCCTGGTTTCCAGTTCCCTGAGTGTCTGATGGCCAACTGTCAGTACACACAGCTGCAGGTGGGTCACTCTGTGAAAACCATCTCATCTCAAGACTGATGAAAAAAAATCTAACCGTGGTTCAGGGTTTGGGATTAGACAGAGGGATCATAGCCACCTCCACAAATCTGTTCATTTATGATGAGCTGTTCTCTCTCTCACTCACACTCACACACACACTCACACACACACACACACACACACACCCCAACATGAGATGAAGTCTGTGTGAGTGTCGGGATAGGTCGACTGCGCCTCAGGTGTGTTTGCTGTGTGTTCAGGACTATGTGAGGCTGATCAGTCCGTGGTGTCAGGTGAACATCGGCTCCTGTCGCTTCATGTTGGGTCAGTGCTACCTGGCTAATGGGGAGGGCCAGAAGGTGAGTCCCAGAAGCTGGACTTCAGTTACAGTGAGTCTGGTCCGCAGGTCCAGTCCTCATACTGTGGTTTCTCTATCAGGCTCTGCAGTGTTTCCAGGAGGCAGTGACCGAGGTGGAGAAGGAGGAGTTTCTGATGAGAGTGACGGGCAGTGAGGACGAGGAAACTGCCGCCACCCCCCGATTACAGTATTACAACAAGGTAACATCACCTGCGAGGTGAAGGTAGACTGGTCTCTGCAATGTTCTTTATTGTTGCTGTGATGCTCTGACATGAGAACAGTGAAGGTGTAATTCTTCCTGTTGTGTGTTCAGGTGCTGCGGTTACTGGAGGATGTGGGTCTACCTGAAGTGGTCATTCAGTTAGCGTCTCTGGCCATAACTGAGGCTACGAAAGACAGCAGCAGTCAGGTGACTGTCCCAACAAAAAGGGTTCAATTCTGCACAGCAGCATGTGGAGAAATGTTTCTCTCCTGTGTACAGACTACGTCTACAGTTCTAAACTGTACAAACTCTTGTGAGTAAATATATCCTGTTTGTGCTCAGGCAGCTCTGTGGACTCGAATCTTCAAACATCATCTGGACCTCGGACATAACAGTGAAGCCTACGAAGCTCTGACACAGAACCCAGACAGCAGCATGTACGAACATGCAGACAAATATTTTCACCTGCTGTAAACGAAACAGGACAGACTGACGGTCTAACTCCTGCTCTTTTCCTCACAGGAAGCTGGATTGTCTACGGCAGCTGGTGGTGGTCCTGTGTGAACGGTCTCAGCTCCAGGATTTAGTCCAGTTCCCTTATGTCAACTTGCACGACGAGGTAAAAGCTCCACCTAAACCAGTTCTTGTCCACTGTGGGACAAAGGAAGTATTTCAGTGTGTTGTATCATCCTCAGGTTGTCGGTATCATTGAGTCTCGGGCCAGAGGTTTGGACCTGCTGGCTCACAACTACTATGAGCTGCTCTACGCCTTCCACATCAACAGACACAACTACAGGAAAGGTGCAGGAGGAGCTTTAGTTGGTGCCTTGATTTAATCCATCACACATCAAACCAGAGTCTGTATAGACTAACTGTGTGTGTGTTCGTGTGTGTCTGTTCAGCGGGGACGGTGATGTTTGAGTTCGGGATGCGTCTGGGTCGGGAGGTCCGGACTCGCCTCGGCCTTCAGAAACAAGTGAACTGTTACCTGGCTGCTCTCAACTGTCTGCGCCTCATCAGACCTGAGTATGCGTGGATCGTGCAGCCGGCCTCCGGAGCTGTGGTACCAACACACACACACACACACACACACACACACACACACACACACACACACACACACACACACACACAGCAGCTGTGTTTTGTTACAAGCCTGGTTGATGTGAATCAAAGTGTGTTTGTGTGTTTGCTGCAGTACGAGCGTCCAGGAGCATCTCCGAAGAGAAACTCTGACGGAGAGTTTTCTTCTGAACCAGGTGAGTTCAGTAAAATGTCAGCAGCATCAGTGTCGTCTACTTCTTCTTTACTTCCTCTTCCTCTTCTTCTCTTCTTCCAGTCAAACGTCAGGTTGACATCCTGGAACTCAGAGACCTGGAGAAGGAGTACATCCTGTCCCGCAGCCGTCTCACTCTTGCCCAGCACCACCCGCCGTCTGCCTCTATCGCTGGTACAGCACCAATTACACCTCCATCAGCACCACTGACACCTTCACTTACACCACCTTTGCCAACACCTCCACTTGTCTCCCTCTCCACAGGAAGTGCGACAGCTGAGGAGATGGTGGCCCTGCTGGTCCAGAACGGTCTCTTTGATTCAGCTCTGTCTCTGTGTCAGACCTTCAGACTGAACCTGACTCCGGTCTTCGAGGGTCTGGCTTTCAAGTGAGTCCTGCACATCACGGCTGCTGGAAACATATTGTTGTTGTATTGGTTCCAACTGTTCCCACGTGAACACACTTCGTATTTCTGACACGTGTGACTAAACCAGGACCTGTTTCCCACCTGAAAACTCTCACTGAACTCTGTTCACTCCAGATGCATCAAGCTTCAGTTCGGGGGGGACGATGTTCAGAACGAAGCCTGGAGCTGGTTGGCTGCTAATCAGCTGTCGTCGGTCGTCAACACCAAAGAGTCCAGGTGAGCTTCCATCAGTGTGTGTTGATCTTTTTAACACGTTAAAATCTGAAACATTCACACATTAAATTAAACGTGGTTTGACACAAAACTTTATTTTTTACAGTAAAAGTCTTTTATGAACTTTCTGATGTTGTTTCGTCTCTTCTGTCCTCAGTGCCACAGACGAGGCGTGGAGGCTGCTGGAGTCCTACCTGCTCAGGTACCCGTCCTGTAACGGACAACATCACCGTTGCATCATCAACAAGCTACTGTCACATGGCGTCCCGCTGCCTGATTGGCTGGTCAGGTCCTATAAGGTGAGAGACTGACCAATCGGCAGCCATGATCCTTCAAGGCTGTTCCCATCATGCTTTGTGCTGTAAACATAACATGTGAGTATCGTGTGTTTCAGGCTGTGGACGCGGCATCTCTGCTGCGACTCTACCTGAACTTCGACTTGCTGGAAGCTGCAGCTGAGCTGGTGCTGGAGTACGTCGACGCCCTGCTGGGGAGAGGACACAAGTACTTTGGAATAGAGGTAATACTACAAATCAAGTAAGTTAAAGTATTCAACCTACTCAGATACCAGCTGAACACAGATCAACATCGTTTTGACACCATTTCCAGCCGATGGGACAGTGAGACCTCGTGTAATGTGGAACTCCTGTATCATAAAACACAGATCTTATCTATGATTCATTTGTAACTTCATTATTTTTATTTTGTCAAACCAAGTCAACAGAACCATGAAAATCCTGCCCCGTCAGTGGGATAATGTCAGAACTCACTTGTTCATGATGTGTCTGTTTCAGAGGCCTCTGTCTGCGACGTCATCTCCTGTGTGGCTGCCGTACACGTCCATCGATCAACTGCTGCAGGCGCTCGGCGAGACTCAAACCAACATCAGCGTGAGTCTTCACTTTGTGTACACAACAGAAATACAGTTTCCTGAGGCTACTTCACAATAAAAGCCCTGTAGCAGGTGTAGACTTTGTGAAAATGTGAAGGAGAACTTTTTCAAATAAAATATTAAAAAATAAACCAGAAACAGTCATTTTTGTCCTGCTGACACGTTTGTTTACTGCTTTATTTAACGTAGTTGTGTTAAAATGCTCCAAACTCTCATTTTGTTTAAATATAAAGACCAATCTATGTGAGAATTACTGAACATTGTGCAGAGATGTTTGTTTTGTCCTTTCTTATTGATTCTGGTCCGTGATTTAGTTTCTGACTTCAAATATTTAGTTTTAGTTGCTGATAGAAACATTCAAGTTCAAAAACTCACTAAACTTCACTGTTTTCCCTTCAAAAAAAGTTTGATGATCATTTTAATGGTAAAAAACTGCAGCATTAACAACAGTTACAGTAGTTTAATAAAAGCTCATTTTGTGTTTACAGATTTACAACAAAGTTCGAGACAAACTGGACGATTATCACAAACAGGTGGATAAGACGACCAGGCTGAGACTTGTCGCTCGGTAAACCAGGAACATATTCTTATTTTTCTACATGTCTGGGTTCCACTTTTTAAACTGAACATTGAACATGTTAATATTCTGCGTGCCGGTGTTCTCAGTGTGAATGTGTTTAGTCTCTTTTGTACTCATTTTTTCTGTAAATTGTGAAAGAATAAACTTTTTCATTTCATCAAACCTGTCGTTATTTGATTTAAAATCTCACCTTAGTTTATCTCCTGCAATAGAACTCGTAAATCCTGCAGCTTACTATGTTCTGTGCTGTAGTGAGATACAAAGAGACGCCAGATTATTCACATTTAACGTCACACCACACAGAACAACAGATTCAACCTGTTGATGCTTCCTCTGCTGCTGCTGAGTGGTTCACAGCCGTTAAATACCTGCACATTTAACATCAGTAAAGTATTTAGTAGTTTTACTAAATTAATCAGATTCCATAGATTTATAGTTTAACTCGTTACACTCAGAAACAAAACTTTGGAAGATTTTTACTTCACATCAGGACAAATCTCAGAGCGGGGGGAGAAGCCTGTTCTATTGCTGCCCTCCCCACTGCTAAGAACCTGGGTCAGGTGTGGAAGACACCAATATACTTCACTGCCACTTGCTGGAGGGGGCGCAGTTTCAAGTCCTTGCTTGCAAATGTCAGTCGCAGGTTTTTGGGCTCGTTTTCTAAAGTGTAGTTATTTATCTGGGCTTCGCTCCCTGTATAAACCCTCATGAGTCTCTCCACAATAAAGCGAGACGTGATAGTTTGTCCTCTTCCAACCAGGATCCGTCAACAACCCCGTTTCCTCCGTTACTGCGCCTGTCCGCCCGCACACACACACACACACCTCCAGCTGACAGAGTGAATGTCCGGGAATAAGTGTGGAAAATATGGAAAAATATATTAAAAGAGTGAAAGTGAAAGACTGGATCTGACCTCAAAGACATTCTGCAGAAGTAGTAATCTCGCCAAAATGCCGGCTCTGATTGTGAAACAGGATCAGGCCTGAACACCACATCACTCTGCTCTTCCCCCTGCTGACACAGGACTCCTCATCGAGTCTGGATGATATGACTGTGCAGGGACGTACAGAGAGGAGGTGGAACAGCTGTCCACACGCTGCAGAGACAACTTATCAGCTTTATAAGACAATGATACCTCACTCAGCATCGGAGGTTGCTGGTTATGGCAACTGCAACGTATCTGACTCCAAGTGGCTGCAGAGAGTGACGACAGAACATTACCGGAGTGACTCTCCCATCACTACCGAACACAACAGGAGATGCTGCAGCATCAGAGCCAGATCGAGCAGGCTGCTCAACACCTTGCTGCCCCTGGCTTCTTCCACCTCTTAAACTGCCAACGTAAAACTCACACACAGAACTAATAGAATATCTCATCACTGTTCACCTGTACTGTTCCCTCTGATCCTCTTCTGCTGCAAAACATTTTACCTCAGCGGTTTCACATAAACTCAGGTAGATGTCACACCTGTGTGACGTGTCGCAGGACTACACTCTGCGTTTTTGATTTTACTGTCTATGCTTCACACGTCTTATGCTCTTTATCATTTGTACCTGATGGATGTGACTCTGCAGACCATGAGCTTCATCATACTTTGACTCTGGAGGTCTGGAGCTGCCGCAGTTTCACTCCACCTGTGTCTAACTCGCTGCTAAAACTAGTTTCAGTTGACCAGTAGAAAACTGTTCAGTGATGGAACCGGTGCCACTTACCTGTTCTGGACTCGGACTCAGATGTTACAGGTTCAAGCAGAGTCTGTGTCGGTACCAGAGGTTCAGAACCGATACTGGTTCAGTTCACTGGGTTAAGCTTCAACATGTTGGTCGCGTGTTTTTTTACCAGTCTTTATGCTAAGCTAAGCTAAGCTAAGCTAGCTGCTGTAGCTGTAAGTGACCGTACGCACATCAACACGACTCAGTTAAAACTATTTCATTATCACTGGTCAGTAAAGTCTCACAAAATACTTTTTACCTGAATAAACTTTACTCACAGAACAAACTGAGTCTAACCTGTCAAACTCGTAACGTGTGTGTTAGCATGTGCTAACGTACGTTAGCGCGTAAGCACGACACGGGACATTTTCTCCAGCGAGTACAAATAAAACAACATTTATTGTGCCAGATCTACTGTACATACTCAGAAACATGTGTTGTACCATGTGGTCCGTAGATACTGAATTACAGCAGCATGTAGTGAATCGTATAAAAGGCTAAATGGAATGCTTTGTTCAGTAATACTGATTTGTACCATAACGAGTCTCATTAACATCGTCGCTCCGCACCAGAGGGCTGCACCTGAGCAGGTGAGCATACAGGAAGTCATTAAGGTGGAGTCTGTAGCTGCGATAGGCAGCGCCTCCGTCTGTACAAACAAAGGGGGAGGGGAGTGTCACACAGTGCTTTTGGTGGGCAGCTCCGTGCTGTTGTGTCTTGTCTTGCGCGATGTGCCGTCGTCTCGTGGCCGCGCCTTCTGCAGGTTGGACATGGCGGCGGTGCGTTCGATGTCGATCAGAGCGTATAGCTCGGTGCGGCGGGTGGGGGTGGTTGGGGGCAGCGGAGAGGTGGGGGTGCGGGGGGTGTGAGGGTTGCTGCCATCCGAGGCTCCCTTGTTCCCGGCCCCGCTGTCCATCTCCACCTCGATGTAGTTGAGGGTCTTGGGGGGCTCCAGGTGTCCCGGAAGCGGCGGCCGCCGGAAGTCGAAGTTGAAGATGGTGGGTCCGTCTGCACGGCGCCGTGCCGTGTCCGGCCGGTGGGCGCTGAGCGGCGCCGTCACGTTCTCTGTGTTGACGTAGTTGTGCGAGGACTCGAGGGCGGCAGACAGGGGGTGGGAGTAGGAGTGGTGCAGCAGGCCGTGGTGGTTGTAGCCGTTGAGCGACGGCGTCTTCAGGGCCCCGCTCTCCTCATCCTCTGAGCTTGGCTTCCGTACCTCCCACACCGGGGGCAGTGCCGGCAGGTTCTCATAGTCCAGCAGGGCAGTACGCCGCTGGGCCGAGTTGTTGACATTCTGCAGGTCGGGGGTGAGGGGGGCCGGGCGCTGCCGGCGAGGAGCTGCGGATGGATTGGAGGAGCCGTTGGAGTGCAGGGGGGCCGGCTCAGCCTCAGCAGGGGCCTCGGTGTGGCCGTTAGTCTCTTGGGGCCCCTCAGCCTCCTTCAGCTCCTGCTTCCTCTTCTCCTTCTCCATCAGTTGCCTCTGAACCGGGGTGGGGCCCAGTACAAAACGCACCCCCTGAGGCTCCAGCAGCACCTGGGGCTCTGGCTGAGGGGGCGGGGGTAGAGGCTCGGTGCGGACCCTCGGAGGGGGCGGAGGAGTCGGAGGACAGTGGGACTGGGGAGAGCTGGGACTCTCCAGAGGGGTGGTGACAGTCAGTGGGCTGGGCTGGTCCTCCAGGAGCCCAGTGGTGTTGACGTAGGTGTGGACCTGAGCAGGACAGAGTGCAGGTCAGAACCGAGTAGACACTACGACTACTACATAAAGTCCAACTACTTTTACTGTAATTAGTTACGTTTACATGTTGACAGGTGGTTAAAGAGGAGAAAGTAATCAGAGTACACATGAGGAACTAGAATCTCACCGCTTCGTCAGCCACCAGCAGAGGGTGGGTGGACTCCTCCCCCACCGATGGGAGACGGGTGCTGGCCACAGACGGGTGACGGGTGGAGGGGTGAGATGGAGCCTCACCCACAGAGGGAATCCTGGTCACACCATTTGGCACCGTTGGAACCGAGTAACCCAAAGCTGGCGGCACATAGGCACAGGGAGGGGGGATGTTGAGTTACCTGTGTGTGTATTTACCTGCAGGACTGTGTGTGTCAGGGCTGATAGTGGAAAAAATTCCTGAGCCTGAACTTTTTTCCATACCCGGGAGGTGAGCGGGGGTGGGGGTGCTATGTATGCAATGCAACTTTTAACACATGACTTGTTGGCCCCTGGGCCCTGATATATAAACAGCCTGTGTATAACCCTGATCGTCATTATTGTCAAGCGGGGTCCAGGGGTATGCTCCCCTGTGAGAACATTTTAAAAAATAGCCCCTTAAATGATGGATTCTGGTGAATCTTGTGGAAATAAATAGACAACATTCAGACCTGAGATGAACAAACCCAGTCTAAGCCTATATTACAGTAGCATCTTTGTGCAGAGCACCAGAGCTCTTGGGACACTGGGCCTGTTCAGTAATCCATCCCTGCTTTTAACTACTTTTAACTGGATGAGCGATAGTAACAGGTCAAGCTCAGCAATTTTTAAATTAGCCACGCGATCTATCACTGAGGGAGGAATATCTGCCGCTGATTTTTATTTTATTTTTTTTCGCAACCATGTCAGTACGCTGGAGATGCGACGCGGCTCCTGAATGCTATCAGCCCTGGTGTGTGTGTGTACCTGCAGGTGTGTGTGTGTGTGTGTACCTGCAGGAGTGTGTGTGTGTGTGTGTGTGTACCTGCAGGAGTGTGTGTGTGTGTGTGTGTGTGTGTATTTACCTGCAGGAGTGTGTGTGTGTGTGTGTATTTACCTGCAGGAGTGTGTGTGTGTGTGTATTTACCTGCAGGAGTGTGAGTGAGTGTGTGTGTACCTGCAGGAGTGTGTGTGTGTGTGTGTGTATTTACCTGCAGGAGTGTGTGCAGCCTGGTGGTTGGGCTCCAGCACAGCCTCCTCCACCACACTGATGCTGTGACTGTGCATCACCTCCTGCAGCATGTTGAAAATCTCTTCAGCTCGAGAACATTTGAAGGCAAAAATACCTGAAAAGAAAAATAATTTGAGATCTTGTCACTGACGACAAAACAAGAGCTGACGTACACACAGTACTTCAGTACTTTTAGTACTGCAGCTACTGTGATTATTGATGACAGGACAAAACTATTTGTGGCTGAATCGTTTAGTTACCAGATCAGCAGATAATTGCTGAATGAGCTTAAACTAAAATATCTGCGGTCTCAGACAAACATCAGGTCCATGTTTCTGTGTTTTCATCTTATGGCAGGAGAAGACTTCATGTCTAACAGCATCAGAGTCACAGCAGAAAAAAGAAAATTCAAACGTCAGATCAGATGTTTGTTTGTGTCTTAATGTTGAACCATAAATCATGGTCAGTAACAGACTGGTAAAAATAAAACTGAACGCTTTGTGTAGCACACACACTTTTTATTAAACATCCTGAAGAGTCTGTTTATCAGAGACCAGGTAGAACTGAGGAGACCAGGAGGGGAGTTACACACATGACCAGGATCATGGTAACACACATGAAGCTACACTGGGAGACAACAACTGTACGTGCACACACACCTTCACTTCACTGCTCACAAGAGACACATCTACACTTGCTGCATGTTTAAACCTGAACCCCTCCCAACCCTGAGCTCTCTGCTCCTCCTGACAGCACGGAACCAGAAACAGAATCAGAACCATGGTTGATGAACTGGGTCATTAATAAAGTTCTGCTGAAGTTTTATTTATCTCTTTACTGTGACATCTGAAACTGAGTCAGTGTGACCCAGCAGCAGTAAATCCTCCTGAGTTCACCTGTTTCATCACAAGGTTAAAATTAGGACAACACATGATAACAACGCAGCTTCAACTAATCAGAAGCAGGATAAACAGTCATCTGTTGACCCATTATCGTTTTCTCCTCCCAGCAGAACAGCTGAATCCACCTGCAACAGGAAGATCTTTAACACCTACCTTGGCCCGTCTGACAGCGCCGGCCGCTCTCGAATGAGAACAGGTTGGAGTCGTAACCATAGCGCCGCAGGCACAGGTAAGGCCACCTGACGTCGTCACGGCGATGGGTGTGGAGGACGAGCTCAGAGTCAGTCAGCTCCATCACACCTGAGCCCAGCTCGTTCCCATCGTCGTCCACGTTGATCACCTGGAGGAAAAGTGCAATGAAAGCCAAACTGAGCGTGCTCATGAGTTTTTCCACAACTGATTATTAAATAATAAACTCAAAGAAAAGTCCGACAGTCACAAGTTCCATCATTATTAAATACTGAGTAACGTTAACGTGGGTGGTGGTGACACCAAACGCATAGTGTTCCTCTAACGCCTCCAACTAACATCCACATCATCGACGTCTGTCAGACATAAAGAACATTTACAGAAAGGGTTTGATTTTTAGAGTGACACCTCCCAGATACAGCCTGGGATTAAATACGCAATAAAGTCTTTAGAATTACTTAGGAAACAAACACAGTAAAAGCTGTGTAACAATGTAAATGTCCATCTACAGCATCTATCTATCCATCTGTCTGTCTAACAGTTTTAAAGATCTGATTAAACATTTTCACAATAAAACTTACTGTAACAATGTGATTACAACTGACTGATTGATTACATCCTGCTGGTTATGAATGATTATCAGGTTGTTGCTGGGCTAAATTGTATATTTATTCATTATAGATTTACACTTACAAAAACCATAATTTGTGACCATGTGAGTAGACTCAGTCACTGAAAAACTCATCAGCAGAATATTCAGAGATAATCGTGCTCCGTCAGACCCGTTTCACGTTTCTACAACTGCATAATAACATTTAATGACTTTTAATCCTGCGTGGGATGTGACCTGATTACACCGACTCCAGCTCCACCCGGACTCCATAAAACCTGTCGCTTCAGTCCGTTTCAGCGTGTCTGTGTTAACACAGCCGGTAAAACCTGAAAACCAGACCTGATCAGACAAAGACTGCACCTCAGAGAGAAAAGTGAAATTCCTCCGACAGAAACAGAAGCAGTCGTAGAAATTGAGAAATCAGCAGTTTGTGAGACTCCAACCACAGTGATTAGTGAATAATCCAGGGTGTGGGCTCCGACTCACTCTGAGCTTCCAACAGGCCGAGGCACGAACTCACCTTGAATTTACTTTGATGATTATCTGGAATTGACTCTTTCTCTGGACAGCTTAAACAGCTACCCATGGCTTCTTCAGAGCACCATGTGACATCTGGGAAACCAGAGAAACGCACGTTAAGACCTGCAGACGACAAGCAAACCTCCCTGGGTCTCTGCATGGATGTAAACTCACTTAGATCCTGCCTCCGGTAGCCCTGGTCCCATCCTCAGAGCCTGAGGGACACTCATGCTTTAGTGGATCTGCAAACATGAACAGCAGCTCTGCACACACACGAAACAGACATATTAAAGGACACGTTCCCGTGTTTAAACGTCAAGATTTACACTGAAACAGTTGCCGAGTTTCAGCTTCTCAGATTTAACTGTTTTCTTCGTCTTCTGCTCAAACATGTTCTGAGAAATTTGGCCCCTGGTGGACAGGATGTGTAAATGTTCACTATTAATCAAAAAATAACTTCTAGATGATTCAGTGTTAATGAGAGAAGAGGAACGTTTCTCAGCGGTAAAAAATCTCCCGCTGAAGGAAACTTTCTTTATTTTCTGAGTAGAATAAAAACACCAGGCTTCACTCTGTAATAACTGACATGTTACAGGTGCGATGAACGCTCAGAAAACATTAAAATTCATCACTTAGTAGTTTGAGAGATGATTAATTATTAAAAATCAATAACTTTTATCAGAAGTGGTTAAAGTATGAAGAATTTCTATCTCAGGAACTGAATCTTTGAGAGAAGATGTCAGAAAACTTGGAAAATTAGAACAATCAGCACAGACACTTTTCCTCAGCAAAACACACTACACTGGTGGAAAGTATCTCAGTACATTTACTCCAGTACTGTATCTTTAAGTATAAATCTGAAGTTATGTATTTGATCATTTTGTTTTCAGGTCATTTTGTACTTTTCCTTCGTCACAATCCAGAGAGAAGTTTGAGGCTTTAGTTACTTTATGAAGAATAAAACATGATGACTGAGAATCTTTACAGACAATAAAACATGATATTTGTTAGAAATTACACAGTAAATACAAGTAAAGCTGGAAAGAAAACTGTAGTAATTCTTTCTGTAAAAACACCAAATGTTTCCTGGTTCCAGTTTCTCTAATGTGAGAATCTGCTGTTTTTATTTGTTTTGTCATTAACTCATCGTTTCCTGATTTATTACAAACTGTCAGCGAATCCTTAGTAAAAGTAATGTATTACTCACTGTGCTGTACAGAAAAGTTTTCAGCTGTAAAATGCTGGCGACACAAAAATAATATCAGTACTTATAAACCAATGATATAACACACGTTTACTTTTAATACTATAATATAAACAGCATATTTTCCCAATTATACTCTTTCTATATATTTTAATTTTACTTGTAACTGAATAGTTCCCAGCATACTCTACTTCATCCAGCAGTAACACTAACAAAATACTGTACTGTAAAGTACCTGAGTACTCAGAAATATTATTTGGTTATTATAAACTGAGACCAGAACATTTAATTACACTTCAGTACAGAGAAGTAACTGAGTACTTTTACTCTGTAAGGTAAACAGTAAAGTTACTACATGTCATGTTAAACAGTTGGATTTATTTTCCTGTCCACACTGACACAGTAACACAGAGATAAAATCATCCACACTTTAAAAAGACAAAAAAGAAATTCACTGATATCTAGTTTACAGCTATTTTGTTATTGGCCCCTCTGTGTCATCACCTATTAAATATAAAACCACATGAAGATTTTCAGACTGAAACTAACTTTTATTTTAGTTGGAGTTGAAGATCTTTAAATCTTTCTAACCTGTGTTTCCTTTAATAACCTTCATAAGAAACGGTTCCTGTGTTTATGATGAGCTTCACCTGTTTTACCTGAGTTTGTTCTATAATGGGGAACAAGTGGAACTTGAGTATTTATTATTACTAAAGTCACAATAGACACTAAACACAGTATAATATTCATATTTACTCTGTAACGTAAAGTACATTTAGTCTGTGAGTTATAGTAAAGTGTCATTAGTTTGACTGAAGTTTGTCATAAAATATAAACGTTAACGTTACTCTGACTTTAATCTAAACTTCATCTGCTCTGGGTGTTTACTACTAACTAACTAACTAACTAACTACCCACAGCGCGGGCTGATGACTGACTTACACTGAAGTTAGTGAGAGTTAACGTGACTAACTTTGTGTAATGGCAGCTACTTAGCTCGGAGCTAACCTGACTTCAATAAGCTAACACCGATTTCTGCTAATTAGCTCCGAGGCTAAACTCCGCCCGCTAGCCTTCAACAAGCCCGAACACAGCGCTCATTCCACGGGGTCATACTCACCAGGTCCAGTTACTGTGTAGAATCAGAACACCCAAACTTTTTTCCACAGCGGTTCAGTAGCTCGGATTAGTCCACGGACGTCGCTGGCCAGCAGACGGGGGAGCCAGCTAGCGTTAGCCCGCTGCTACACCCGCAGAGCCTCCATCTTTCCTCTGCGCTGCTAGAGCGCCAAAAAAACAATCACAACTTCTTTCAAAGCTCTCTAACGCTCCCGTTCGTGCTCGTAAAACAGTGGAAAACGGCTTAAATCCATCGATAATCCCCCGTGATTCAGTGCGAGGTGCGAGGTTTCGTCCAAACGCACTTTTTAGTCGCTGAAAACCAAGTTTTTACGGTGGGACCGAGTCTCTGGTGTTAGCCTGTCCGGCTAAATCACTGCAGCTAAACTTCCGACACTTCCAATGTGCTGAAGCCCCGCGGTACGGCGCATGCGCGGCCCGAGCGGTCTGGGACAGCCGGGGGGGGGGGGGGGGATGCTCACACAGAATAATCTAAAGTACAGAAATAATCTCCACAGAGTAATTTGAAAGACAGTAATATGAAATACAGACAGTAATCTGTCTACACTGAGTACGCTTAATACTGTAATAATAATAAGTATTACACACTTAACTTTGTATTAGTACACTTACTGAAGGCTCTGAGTATTTATCTGACTACATGTTAGTACTTCACTGTACTACTTCTCTGACTAAGTACTTAGTGTTGCAGCAGGTTTAGATCAGTCATGCATGTATCAATGGTCATGGATCAATAACAGATCAATAATCAGAGAAATCAGATGTTTGTATATCTTCTCTGGAGTTTAATGAACTGTTCTCACATACAGTATTTATACTTCTTAAAGACTGAAGTACACAGAATGTGGTATAAATACACAGCTGTGATAAAACCACATTTACAGTGGAACTTTGGATTGCGTGTAACTTGGTCTGTGAGTGTTTTGCAAGATGAGCCAGAAACTTTAATAAATTTTAATTTGATGAACGAGTGAGATCTTGTAATACGAGTAGTATATAAACACTTTGTCTGCAGAGCGTCATGTGATCACAGCTTCTCTCTGCAGAGTATTAGATGAAGGAGACTCACCTATATTGTCTCCTCATTCCAGCATAATCTGAGTTGTTTCAGAACATTAATTAAGTCTCTAAAGTGTAGTTTGTAGCTTCCAGCTGTCTGTAGAATTATTTCCTGTGAGTTTGTAAAAGGATCAATATGAAACATCTCTGCAGCAAAACTACAGAAACAGATTTAATTAATGAGAGAAGTAAGCGAATCAAGTCCAGAAAGCGAATGCTGGTTTGACTGTTTTTACTTTATCTTTTGTATTAAGCAGTTTTATACAAATGTTTTTGGGTTGTGAAACAAATCATCTGAGTTTCCATTATTTCTTATGGGGACATTTGTTTTGATATACGAGTGCTTTGGATTTCAAGCAGGTTTATGGAATGATTTATGCTCACAATCCAAAGTTCCACTGTAATTAAAAAACTTTTTTACATTTAATTTTTAGACGTTTGTGATTTAAAGTCATCGGAATCAGATTTTATTTATCTGAACAAATAAAACCAAGACCAGGAGCTCAGAGTCTCTGAGGAACCCATTATGAGGTGAGGACAGGAGGAGAGAAGAGAAAGAGAGGAGGACAGGAGGAGAAGAGGAAATGAGCAGTGTGTGCATGCTCCCTGCAAACACAAGCTCTGACTCTGGGGTCCTGGTCCTGTTCCTGGTCCCTGTTCAACAACCCATCCATCTGTTGCTCTGACAGAAACTAACGTGATTAATCACAGGTGAAATGTGCAGACATTAAAGAGGAATAAATACAAACACACAGATATATAAATAATCATAAACCTTTCTCTATGTGAAACAACTTTAAAATAGAAAAATAGATTCACTGTGCTGCTCGTTTCAGTCTCTAGCGTCTGGTGCACAGCATCTCTGTGGGAAGAGGATCAAACGTGTGATTATCAGATATTTCTGTTCTGTCGAACCGAGCTGCGGGAGCTTCACTGACCTCTCTGAGCGTTGTAGTTCACATTCTCATAGACGGGGTAGAGGAGGTTCTCCTGCTCACAGCGCAGCTTCCGGGCTCTCAGAACGTCTCGGACACACTGATGCAGGTACGAGTACTGGCACTGAAAAGACAGCACATCACAGTGTCTTAAATTAAAGAAGAAAAGCTGAAACAGATCATAACCCTGCAGACCTCAGGTGCTGAGTTCAATAGAAATGTTTGGCTAATCGGGTCCAGCAACCGGACCTGACACCTCCAGTAGCTCAGAACCTGAAATATTCTTCCTCATTTAACGTCTCACAATTTCCTGTTTCCAGGTTTCCAGTTGCTTTCAGATTCTGGACCCAACTTTATGACCAACAGTTAATCTCACTTTAACTCTCTACTCTGACAGTAGACGTCCAGAATCCTCACTGCTGGTCTGAGGTCCACTTTGGAAACACTCTGACCTGGAGACATCTGTGATCATGGTCATATATACAGTACGTATATAGACCATCTTAGAACTTAACTCAGTAAAGTTTCAAAGAGTGTGCAGAGACACACGTGTTAACAGGGTCCACAACCTGCACCTGATTTCATTCATTCACCTGAATTTAGCTTCTGTTTCACACATGTACACACACTCCTGCTACGTGAGCTCCCATAATGCACTGCTCTCTGAGCCCAGTCCTACCTCAGTCTGCACCATGTGTGAGCGGTGAAGTCTCAGGTCAAACACGGAGCCATAGACATCAACCATGTCCTTGGTGTCGATCTGCTGCAGCACACGATCCAGAACGATGAAGGTCCCTGTGCGACCCACACCAGCACTGAAACACACACACGCACACAAACACACACACAGCTGCAGTTTGTTCTCATCTGGTTTAAAATAATTTTTCATCAGTGTTTCTGCTAAATTAAGTGACATCCTCATAATTGGCCAGACAGACACCAACATGTATTTATTTAATGATTAAATACTGTAAATTAATAATTTACTCCAACCAAAGGTACCAGCAGTAGTAGCAGTAGTAGTAGTATTTGTATGAAGTAAAAACTCTATACTAATGACACCAGGACTCAGTAACTGTACTTATACAGTGTTATACAGCGTGAAATCACCCTCTGTGTGTACCTGCAGTGGACCACAGTGGGTCCAGATCCAGGAGTCCTGTTGACATAGTCCCTGACGGTTCGGACAAACTGGATGAGGGACTGAGTGGTCTCTGGGACGCCATGATCGGGCCACACTGTGTAGTGAAACTGACGAACCAGATGGGTGAAGCTCAGTTGCTCCTCCTAGCACACAGAGAAATACTGACTCAGAGCTTCAGAGATGCAGAAAACAAGGACACACCGACAGAGATTTAGCAACACCAAGATTCTGGAGTAAAGATCCAGTAATTGAGAGAAGATACAAAGAAAGAAGGCTACACAGAGATTCAGAGATACAGATTCAAAAATATATAAAATACTTCACAGAAAATGTTGAATTGTTGTATTTATTCATTGTTTTAGTAACGTACGCTGCAGATGTTGAACTCTCGTATGGTCCACTCAGGTAGAACAGACTCTGACAACATCTGGACGATCAGGTCTCCGTAGTACAGAGGATCCTGATCGAACGGCCAGTAGTGATCACACTTCACCTGGAGAAGAACAGGAACAACAGACAAACACCTGAACACGTAAAACACACATGACTAACTAACTAACTGTACAGGTTGTAACGTTACTGCTGTGACTGAACAAACTGCTAACAGCAGACTGTTTTAGCACTTTATACTTGAAACTTCATGTGGCTCAGACCTCCCAGACTACACCTGAGGTCAAAACAGACAGATCCACCCACCCGCCCTTTCTCCACACACTGAGTGACCATCACGATGTTGTGGATGTTCTGCTCCCAGACCATCTTCCAGAAATCATCTTTTGTTCCCGGCAGAGGACCCTGAGTGGCGATGTACTCCCGACGGAAGTTATTACCCTGAGAACACAGACAACACTGAACTGTAACATGACATCAGCTGTGTGTCTGTAGTGTAAACGAACTAGTCAGACTGAAGACGACCTCCTGAAGAAGGAACCTCAGACCTCACACTGTAAAACTGTTCTCAGTGGAAGT
This sequence comes from Ctenopoma kingsleyae, assembly GCA_032353495.1. NCBI lineage: Eukaryota > Metazoa > Chordata > Actinopteri > Anabantiformes > Anabantidae > Ctenopoma > Ctenopoma kingsleyae. The sequence goes on along the minus strand of JAUBNQ010000025.1, from coordinate 25,033,547 downwards.
GATGACAGCCATGATTCAGCATAAACATGAGACTGATTGGTTTATTGATCATGCAGGACGTGTGATGTCTTACGGGGATGTAGCTGGCGTTGATGTAGTCGGAGCAGGGGTCATCATCTACATAGGAGAGCTTCACCCTCGTTGAGTCGTCTGTACAGACAAACCACAGACACAGAAACACCTCAGTCATTCCTCTCTCACGTGCTCGTGTTTGTGCAGGTGTGTGCATCACTCACAGGGCAGGATGTTGTTGTATCGGTTCTTCCCACGGTTCTCTGGCAGCAGAGCCGAGTCCAGGGGCTGATTCCGTCCGACCTCCTTCAGGTCCTGACGGAAGAAACCACCACATTGAAGGTTATTTGATTGAAGGTTATTAGAATTGATCAACTTTCTTATTTTTAACATTTTCTCTGAGGTACAAAGTCCAGACTAATTTTCTTCACAGGCTGAGACTTTGATTCATCATCTTCTTCTTTCGGCTGCTCCCTTTATGAGTCTCCACAGTGGATCATCTGCCTCCATCTCACTCTATCCCTATAATCCTGCTCTGTTACACCAACTGTCTGCATGTCCTCCTTCACTACATCCATGAACCTCCTCTGAGGTCTTCCTCTTT
>JAUBNQ010000025.1:24967824-24978206 GCA_032353495.1 Ctenopoma kingsleyae | reverse complement strand
TCATCATCATCATCATCATCATCATCATCATGGCAGGAACAGAGACTCGCTGTGGGTAAAAACTGCATCAAACTGAAGATGGAGAGTGGGATCTGTCACATGCATGACCTGAGGTCTGCACCAACAGATGAACCCACTGGATTAGTTTAAAGAACTGGTTTAATCTGGCACAGTTAATAAAAACTGAACTTTTCCAGTCTGCACATTAAAGCATCACAACAACTGTACATATACACAACACTGTGTGTGTCTTTGTTTCTAACTTAGGACAGTAGAGTTTGTACATTTTTTGTCTGCCACAGCTACGGAGCTTGTTGTCGAGGGTAACGAGAATGTGTACAGACAAACTGACACAATATCGTGAAAATAAAGGAGCGTCTATAAAACTTTTAGATTTTAGTTTTAAAACCTTCTGTGTTTATCAGAGCAGACATCTTTATAGTGAAGCAGATAATAAATGAACCCCGCTGCTCTAAAAACTATCAGGAGTCATCATCAACCAGGACTCACACTAATGACAGACTCACTGCATGTTTGTTAGTGTGTGTGCAGTGACTTCAGACTGGGAGGACGATCTTACCACCAGTGGAGCTCTGGGAGCGTGATGTGCTCTGCTGAACTTGTTCCTGGAGTGGGACACTGTGTTGAGACTGACGGTGCTCAGGTTCCCTCTGATCGGCTGTTGGACACCTGCAGGGGGAGGAGGGCAGCTTGGGGAGGGAGGACGGCTGCAGCTCTTCTCCTGCAGACAGACACAGGTATCAGCACCATCAGCTCAGGTGGAAACACCGAGGTGTATGTGAAAATAACACCTGTACACAGTAACGGAGTAAATGTACTTCGTTACATTCGACCACAGATCGAGGACGAGTTCTGAACACAAACCTCAGTCGCTGCCACCCTCTTGTTGGCCATCGACATCAGGCAGGTCTCCCTCAGCAGCATTTCCTCCTCCTCTTCCTCATCAGCAAACGGAGGTTTGGGAGGAGGCTCCAGGTCATTTGGTGGAGGGGGGAGAGGGGGAGGTGGGGGAGGAACACCAGACAGCACAGGGGAGAGAAAGGGCTGAGAGAAATCCTGAGAAACCGAGGAAGAACAGCATGTTAATGTCTGAACACTTTCTATTATTTCCTCTACAGCCGACTATAAACTCAAACTTTGGACGGGTACAGTGACCACACAGATCAGAATCAGTACAGTGCCCGGTTCTGATGGTCTGATGATCTAACAGACAGAAACAGGTGAGACGAGGAGCTCACCATCGCAAACTGAGCAGAGTCGGTCACATACAGAGACACCTGAGGGAAACTTCCGGGACCGTCAGCGGGGAACGGGCTGTGAGTCGGGGACGGCACTGCAACACAAAAACAACACATAGGAAGTAAATGTATTGTACACTGCTTCAAAATAAAAGCACGTAAAGTAAAGCAATAAAAAAAGGCTCTGTCAAATAGACTCAATTAAAACAAGAACAACGGCATCAGATACCTGATCTGATCTAAACTAAAAACAGGCACAGCAGCAGCAGTAATATTCAAACTGTCTTTACATTTAAAACACTTAATATTTCCTCTAACTATGGTCTGGTCTTTAAAAAGGAAGACCCACCGTCTGTGCCTGGCGTGATCTTTGAAAAATTATAAATCAAATAGCATTTTAGCTTGAAATGTCCTGATGTAAATAGTTTAGAGCAGATCTGCACCATCTCAGGTCTCTGTTGTTTTGACAATTAATTAATACACCTAAGGTTCAGGTAGGTTTTCCACTGTGGACCTAGGACGTTGTCCAGACAGACGGACTAAGCTGGTTCAGGAGGGCAGTGTACAGTCACAGTACATAAATACAGGTCAGGTTCCTGTCTCCTCACCTGGTGAACTGGTTTCACTGTCCGTGTCCATCGCCACCTCATCGTAGTTGTCGTACTGGTAGAGGTTCCCTGAGGCGTCCAGTCCCTGTTTACCTGTGGACTTCCTGTGTTCACGATCCCTGGACTGAAGGACAGAGAGACACCCGAGTTCTAAGGTTTCTGTCAACAAGCAGGAACTTCAGCATCATCTCATTAGATCACACACACACACACACACGTACACACACACACACACACGTGTGTGTGTGTGTGTACCAGTCAGTCCTCACATCTGCTCACAGCATCTGGTTGAGTCAGTTTCTCTCAAGGTAAAGACCTGCAGCTTCACCTGGCTTCATTTTACGGACCAGAGGTTTAATCGGTGAACTGAGGAAATATCAGGTGGGTGTCTGAGCTCTACGGCCTCTTACTTGACTGCGTGTCTTCGTTTTCCCTCCCACCAGCTTCATGAAGCGGTTGTACTGCTCGTCCTGGTTGGACAGGTCCCGGATGCGGCGGATTTCGTCCTCTCGTTTGCGTCGCTCTTCCTCGTCCTGCCGATGTTTCTCCTCCTGCTGCTGCTGCAGCTTCCAGGTCCTCAGCTGCTGCTTCCTGAACGCCTGCTTCGCCACAGAGCCTGATAGAAGACACACGTTTGTGAGGTCCACTGGTTCTCTGTTACTGAGAAACACACAGACAATATGTGCCCTAAGTCAGTTAGTCTCAAACTAAAGTTCTGGTTCTGGTCCCGCTCACCTGGACTGATCATCTTCTTGGTCACATGAGGTTTTCCTGGAGTCCAACCTCTGTCCTGGGCTGCTCTAGGAACAGATTTTGGACTCTGTTTGGGTCTGTCTCTCTCTGGAAGCCTGTTTCTGTCTGTAGGTCTGGGTCCTGTCTTAGCCCTGTCTCGTTCCCTGTCCAGAGGTTTGGACCTGGTTCTGCTCCTGTCTGCAGCAGCAGCAGCAGCAGCAGCAGCAGCAGCGGAGGAGGCTGACCTGGTGGTGACTCTCGTCCTGCCAGGCGTAGGGGCCCTGGGACTGGGGCCCGAGCTGGAGCTCCTTTCCTGGACTGCTTTAGTGATCCGGTCTTTGCTCTTCTTCATCACCTGCTGCTCCTTTTGCTGCCACTTCTTACTGGCTGACTGCAGAGCAAGGAGACGCAGCTGCAGCTCCGACAGCTCCTCCTCCTCCACCTTCAGCACCGGCTGCTCCCAGACAAAAAACATACAAATTTAATACAAACTTTTATTCAGAGCCATCTCTCACTGGAATTAAAACACTGAGATCTGACACCAACGCAGTTCTGCGTTACCACGAGTTAATGTGAACTGAAGTCTAACCGGGGGATCAGAGCTGGGATCCAGAATCTCCTACAGTCTTTAAACTGTTTGTTTTCCTTGACAAAAGAGAATCAGTTTCATGTGTGTATCACTAAAATGATTACTTAGTTATTAGAACATGTAGTTTTACTGGTTACCACAGGATCCAGTGGATCACGGACACAGACCAACCAGCTGAGCATAAACATGTCGCTGCAGTTTTACAGCTTGCTCCTCACCTTGTCTGGAGAAACGGCCGAGTCCTCGCTGGAGGCCGACGACTCTCTGCGACAGGAACACTTTTTACTCTTCTCCTCTTTGTCAGTTTCCTTGCTGCTGCACGAACACGTCTTGTCCTCTGATTCTGCTTCAGGTTTCTGTTCGGTTTCTGCTCCAGCGTCTGCTTCTCTTTCTTCTTCTGCACCTGGAGACACAAACAGCACAGAAGGTGAGACCTCCTCACACTCATTAACCCTCACCAACAAATTGAGGGCGACAATTCTGTGAGACACGCCTGGCGTCATCACCTGGACACCTGGCTTCACTGAACAAAACTTCATGTTTAACATGTCAAATGTCAAACATCATGAAAAAATGTTCCGTGCGCTGCAACATGTGAAAATATTCCAACATGTTCTGCAGCGAGAAATGTTTGTTATTTTTAATAAACGTCACGTCACCAGTAAATCATCTCATTATTCTCTGGATTCCACTTATTTTAAACCTATTTTACTGATTTTTGTTCTCATACAGTTCACATTTACTGCCTTGTTGTCAGTGGTCTGTAAATCACTTTGAGCTGCATCAAACTAGTAACTTTCTTCTGTGACTCAACATCTTCACCTGGATGACTGAGAATTTTTACCTGGATAAAACTCACAAATCCAGAAGTAACTGGTATGCTGGTCCGAAACTGTGGAACGTGCCGCCCCTGGAGCTTCGTGGCCTATGAGACCTGCCTCTGTTTAAATCAAAACTTAAGACCTACCTATTTCGGATGGCATTTGGCACTTAAAGGCATTATACCACTTTTTATTTATTTTTAACCAGGTTTCTATTTAGCTTTTGTTTATTCTTAATGTTGTGAAGCACTTTGGTCAACCCTGGTTGTTAAAATGTGCTATATAAATAAAGATTGATTGACTGTTGCAGCAGGTGATGTTCAAAGCTTCTGCATATTTAGAGAAAAAGATTCTGTGACCCGACTGTTTAAATAAAAACCCCAGAGAACATGCTCCATCTCACCGTCTCTCGGTGTGTCTCCTCCTGCCTCCTGCTCCGCCCGTCTCCTCTGTAGTTCGTCCAGATCTGCAGGAGACGACAGTTTCTGACGCAGAGGTTTGATGTTGAATGCCTGGAAGACTTTTTTCTCCGACTTCTCCACCTCCAACATCTCTCCTGGTCCTGCCGGACTCAGAGCCGGTTCAGCTGTTGATCTAGTCTCTGTAATACTGGCGGCATGGTCTGGGGATTCGTCTCTGACGGAGGAAGCTTTGGGCTCCAGAGCCATGGTCTCCTCTTTTCGGATACACTCCAGCTCCAGCTGAATCTGCTTATACTTGGACAACAAGTCCTCAAAGGACTCGTCAACACCACTGTCAGGTTTGGAAATACTGTGGACGACTTTCCTGGTCTGAGTCCTGTTCTGAGGTTTCTCTGTGGTCAGGGTTAAGGCCAGCTGCACATTTTTCATCATTAATCAAGACGAGACGAGAAGATAATGCAGCTAAATTCTTAAGTGTAATTAGTTTTAGAAATCAAAGTGTTTAATGTGTCTCAACTCGTGTCTGTGCTGCTCTAACAACAAAACCTGAGCTCAACCTGCTGATTCAAGTTCTTAATGAGCTGATTGATCATTTATTCCAAGAAAAGACTGGATCCAGTGGATTAAAAAAACATCACAACAATCTAAAGCTAAAGATATTCAAGAATTTGTTTCCTGTTTTAACATCAGTTTTTAGTTGACACAAACGTTGATCACATATAATAATAGAATCAATAATAATCACATTCACAGTGAGAAGCTGCAACCGTGACAGTTTTGACCAGTTATCAGATGAGTGCTGCTGTGTGTTTGTGGGCGATACTACATCATATTTCATCTTCATTTATCTCTTTGATATGTCACAAATGATCTGTCAATAAAAACTCACTGATGTTTTCAACAGAAAACTGTGCGATCAGATGAACCACAACGTCATGGTCTGCAGCACACTGGGACCATCCCACCGAGATCTGGGAAAGTGCAGCACGTCTGAAATGGACCTGCAAGAACCTCAGAACATGCACTGGACTCTACCTGGCTGATCTAATTTACCTGATTAATCATTATTCATTCTGTAACCCAGTCCTTTATTGTCATGATATGTTTACGAAACAGGATAAAATACCTGAGTTACCTGCTCAGGTATTCAGATTACTGTGAGATACGAGTTCATTTTACTTCCATTTTATAAACTGTTTAGTTTGCGAATTTACCCCACAATGCTTCATTTAATTTAATTTGTTGTTTTGTACTGAAAACTGTAATTAAGTACAGTACTAGAGTAAAAGTACTGACTAATAGTAATCTCAGCTCTGGTTGACAAACATCCGTTAAAATGTGAAATTATCTGATTTATCAATTATCAATAATTTACCTGTTTCACCTGCTGACGTTGTTATCTTATTACCTTGCTGTCAGGTCTCAGGTGGGCTCTAATTAAATCCCTGTCTTCTTAATTACACAGACCGGGAAAGGATACGTTTTCTCGAGGGAGACTCTTTCACGGGACCGTGACTTTCACCGGGCCCGTAACGACCGAGGGGAACCCGGCTCCCTCGGTTCCAGGCCCCGCGTCCACCGTTCGGCATGGCCCGGTGCCTGAACCTGCCCAGGGTTCCGTGGTTCCGCTCCCAGAAGTTGGACCGCGGGCTCGGCTCACCGTGAGGACCGAGCCCCGGCGGTGGCGGAAGCAGCGGAGGCGGCGGAGGTGAGGGAGCAGGAGGCCGGTCGGGCCCACTCGGCCCGCACTGCTGCCGGTGGCTCGGGGGAAAAGGGCCGTGAGGTCCGAGATTGTAGGGCATCAGGAGGCGGAAGTCTGGAGGCTGGTGGCCCAGATGTGGCAACATGTTGTGAGGATGCGGGTGAAGTTTTCGAGTCCGCGGACGAGCACCGCGGCCCCGGGGCCTGTTACCATCCCCCCGCCGGATCGGCACACTATCCTCGGTTTCATCATCGCAGATCTCTCCGTCTTCCAGCTCGCCCTCCTCTCTGGGGGAGCCACTGACCGTGTTTGAATCCATGTGGTAGTGAGGTCAGCAGCGGCTGCGGACGGTAAACTCATCGGTCCGTAGCTGCTGGCGCCATTTTATCGGTTTTAACAACACTTTCATAAACTATGTCCGCGCCCGACCGTGAGCTCTCTGCTAGCTTCTGCTCTCATCCACCAAGTGTCGCGAGACACCACGAGACTTCACCAGCCGGGGAGAAACACAACTATCGCGACATCTTGACATGAGACTCACATAAGGATGAATATAAGATTTTTCTTTTTTTATTAACAGTTATAAACACAATATAATACAAACTCTCGCAGAGGATATAAGGTACAAATTAATTTTCAGGGAAACACATTTAGAAAAAGCCTTTTCCATGAGCGACTGATCCCCATTAAAAACTTGCAGATGTTTTCCTGAGTTAAGCTCATGGAAAAGAACGGATTTAAAATGTACACTAATAACCTTATTATTACATTTACTATTGTTTCAATTACAATTTCCAATTTTTAAGTTTGGCATCGTTGGTTTGACTTCTGAATATGACTGATGTTGTATATTAACTGCCTTAATGCCAATGGAATAGCATGACAAACCTGTCTGTATTCTTTTTGTGTACAGCCTAAATTCTATTTCTTCAAAAAAGACATATAATCTAACAAATTACCATCTGAGTCCAACAAAATAATACAAATATATAAATTAAAGCAATTACGTGAAGGTGTTGGAGGGGTGCAAATACCTGGGAGTTGACCTTGACAACAAGACTGGAAATGCAGCACATAGTCTGTGTACAGGAAGGGTCAGAACAGACTCTACTTATTCAGGAAGCTTCAGTCCTTTAATGTGTGCAACAAGATGCTGCAAATCTTTTACCAGTCTGTTGTTGTCAGTGTAATATTCTTTGCTGCTGTGTGCTGGGGCAGCAGCATCAGAGCCAGAGACACCAAGAAACTGAAAAACAAACTGTATCTATCTATCTTTACTGAAATAAGAACAGGTGCCTCTGAGAATAACTTATTCCTTATCATAAATATGATTAATTATCCACGTACTGATCCGCAAACTTCCCTATTCTCTCTTCAACTTATCCCACTAGTAGAAAAGGTTTATCATTATAAAACATGCAAAATAATTCAGTAATTACTTTATTAGTGTCTTTCTCACAGTGAAGCTCAGCCCTACTATCAAATAAAGGCAAAAAAAGCAGCTGTCCAAAAAATTTCACAACAGAAAAAAATTTGATATTATGGAGCATTCATGCACAAGTAATATTTCAGAGATAAATAAATATTTTGCACTTCGTGTATCTGACAGGTGTAACTCATTTGCTTCATTGACATAAAATTGATAATACTTGTGAACCTTTAATAAAGTATGATTGTGTGTACCTGACTTTTACTTGTAATCGAGTACTACATTGACATAAAGACACGTTTACTAAAATAAATTAAAATAATTTAAATTAAGGTAAAGGTTTATCCTCAGTGCGCATGCGTACCGAAGTTCTCCCTCAGAAGCTGACGTGTCAGTTGTGTTTTGGTGGATGACAGACACGTGATGTGTAGTCGTCATCAAGCGAGTGAAGCCAACATGGCGGCGGATTCTGTTCACAAGGTAAAACAGTTAATGTTTTAAAGTTAATGTTTGTTTATAGAGTTTATGTCGGCTGTTGCCTTTATCTAAGTTAAATAACCATGTTAGCCCGCTGTTATATCTCCGTGTTTATTACACATATGTAACGTTAACGAGCTAATCAGTTAACGCTAGCTGAAGTTAGCTGGTGCTAGCTGTTGTGCTAACTGAAGCTACAACGATAACATCAGACAGTGTGAGGACTCGCAGGCTCCACGGTCTGCGGTCAGATACGCTCTTATCAGTCTGTATATTCTGTTTTAAAATACACAACACGAACGGTGAGTTGCTGTGTGACACGTTAACAGCTAATAGCTAACAGCTAGCGCCCACATGATCATGTTGTTAGCACAGCGAGCTGACTGTTGTTTACAGACCGGGAGGCCGAGGAGTCACAGCAGTGACCGGCTGTTAACTTTACATTAAGTAAAACTGATCAACTGTTTACGTTACACCAAGTAAGACTGATTGAATGTTAACTTTATTCTAAGTAAAAAATGTAGCAAAGTAAAACGACACACAAAATACATGTACTGTAAAGTCCCCACACTAATGTTATTTATCACAGTTTCTCTTCATTTCATCAAAACAAACGTCTGCACGATAATCTAATCTAACGTTACACACAGTTAAGTTACTGTACATGCTTTGCTTCTGCCATCATGTTCTGTTCTTCTGGTGGTTTTTCTCAATCCTCAGACTCGTCAAACATGGTGATAAAAATATTTTGTTTGTGTTCACCAACTTGTGCATCTGTTTCTGTGGCAGCACTTAGAAAGATCCTTTCATAAATTGTACTAAACAGATTTAACCATTATTGTTAATTTGTCTATATGTTGTTTACATTGTTATAGTTAAGGTGTTTCTATGGAATGTGTGTTTTATTCCAGCTACTGGAATAATAAATACAGTTATACGAAGCAGCGGCAGACAGATTATAACTGCTGGGATCAGGTTTCTGTTCTGGCTCTAACTCAACCAAACACCAGTTTAAACTGTGTACCACAGGTGTGTGCAGGTGGAGGGGCATCATTCAACAAATGCTTCTCATACCAGAGGACTTGCTAATTACTGGCTGTAGATCAGACCAGTGGAACCTGTTCAACATCTGGCCACGGTGTTCACATGGAGAAGCCTGTAGTTTAGTGTGAGCAGGTGTACGAGTGAGTGTCATCTTTGTTTGGCTGAGAGCAGGAGTGAAAGATGAAGTTATAATAATTGTCTTTAGTTATACACAGTATTTTACAGACAATACATGGGACAGATATAGATCAGTTGGTAAAGTAGGTTGTTCACAGTGGATCGACCAGCTTCAACGTGCCAGAAAACCTGAGTTCAACCTAGGGCTGGGCGATATTTTAAAATTATCTATATAATTCTAAATGAGAAAAATGAGAAATGAGACAATATCGTAAGACTCGATAGAGCTCTTTTGCTTCTTTCCCCACCCACCGTGTTCCCCCTCTGAACACAACTCACAGCCCGCCCCTTCACAGCGCTTCAACAAAGCAACATGAAGAAAGCAGGAGGGGCGGTGAGGAGGAGAGGAGCAGGTTGGTTTAATCAAAGGTGGCTCAATCATCTGGAGGAGAGTTCAGTTTCCAAGCATCAGATGAGCAGCAGAATAATGTGTTTTGTAGAGAATACCAAAAGTCCAACGAAAGCTTCGAGCGCTTCAAATCTTCAAACAGCGCCATAAGATGCAGTACAAAGTGTGTGTTAAACTGTGTCCTGCCACAGCTTTAGATGGTATGACATTAAGAACATGAAAATTTGTCCCATAGTTGTCTTTTTGTAATTACTTCATGGGATCAAAAAATATCAAGATATATATCATATATCGCCATTCAGCTTAAAAATATCGAGATATGGGTTTTGGTCCATATTGCCCAGCCCTAGTTCAACCCAAACACAGCTGATGACACACTGATCTACCCTCGTTGGCCTGGTCCCTGATCTCTCTGGCTCTGCATTATTATTATCAGTAGATGTGAACAGGTCAGGGTGAGAGAAAGGTGAGAGTGTTTGGTTCATTATGTTTGTTGGTCTGGAGTCTTTGAGGATCCTGTGAAAACCTTCAGAACAGCAGGACGTGATGTTAAAGCAGGTTTTATCTGTCAATTGATCTGGTATCTAATGCTTCCCTCTGTCTGTACTGTAAAGACATAATTTTTTATGTCCTTTCTATTTATGTCACGTCTGCACTGCAGGTTATATTTGAACATGAAGGAGTCTTCATACATCCGAGCAGCGATGAAGATGGCATTGAGCAGGACTTACTCATTTCAGGGTCACTTCGGATTGTCGACAAGGTGAATCTCC
>JAUBNQ010000025.1:24947970-24958965 GCA_032353495.1 Ctenopoma kingsleyae | reverse complement strand
CGCAGGTGGTCACATAATTGCTTTGCCACAGCTTTTTCAAGGATTTTAGCAATAAAGGGCAGATTGGATATTGGTCTATAATTGAATATCACACAGGATTTCATCTTCATATTGTTTGTTGTCCCCAGAGAAAGACGTGAACCGAACAGACAGAACGAACAGGTTCTACGAAGGCATCGACAACCCCGGCCTGGCTCTGCTCCACGACATCCTGATGACCTACTGCATGTACGACTTCGACCTGGGTAAGACAACCTGTCAGCGTTAACGTGATGTTAGCATGATGTTAGCATGATGTTAACATGATGAACAGCTTGTTAAGGCTACATGGCTACAGGTCTGTCCCGTCTCTGTGTCCTGCTCAGGTTATGTTCAGGGGATGAGCGATCTGCTATCCCCGATCCTCTACGTGATGGAGAACGAGGTGGACGCTTTCTGGTGCTTTGTCTCGTTCATGGACCAAATGGTGAGTTACAGCATTAGCATTAGAGCTAAATGGTTAGCGTTAGAGATGCAAACTACAAGCTCTTAGAGCTGATGAGAACTGAAAATTATTGTTTTTGTGTTTGTGGTTTTTAGCACCAGAACTTTGAGGAGCAGATGCAGGGGATGAAGACTCAGCTGATCAACCTCAGTACCCTGCTGAGACTGCTGGACCAGGCTTTCTGGAACTACCTGGGTAAATATTAAACACACAGTGTCCAGCCCTCATATCAGTTGCTCCCCCCCTCACCTCACTTCATATTGGCATCTGCAAAGTCAGAAAGTAGACTTCAGGCTGTACTCAGATGTATTTCTGCGTCTCCTTGTCTGATCTTTTGACTCTGTGTGTGTTTGTCTTCCAGAGGCTCAGGATTCAGGTTATCTGTATTTCTGTTTCCGCTGGTTGTTGATCAGATTTAAGAGGGAGCTGAGTTTCCAGGACGTTCTCCGACTGTGGGAGGTCAGTTTCACAGTTTACACTAATAAAACCTTTAGAATGATTGAACGTCACTGTAACAAAGCTGCATCACTGCATCTTTCACTGTGTGAGTCATTCACATAGAAAAACAGAAAACGTGTCTTTCTCAGCTTCCACCTGGATGTTTAAACATGTTAATGAATCTTTACCCTGTGTCATCCTCCTCAGGTGATGTGGACCAATCTGCCCTGTCAGAACTTCCACCTGCTGGTCTGCTGCGCCATCCTGGACTCAGAGAAACAGAAAATCATGGAGGAGAACTACGGCTTCAACGAAATCCTCAAGGTGGAGACCAGTGTGTTCAGCAGTTAACTGCTCAGATCTGTTCTGTGTGATCCTTCCAGTCCGAACTAAACAGACGTGTCTTTTTGTTTCAGCACATCAATGAGCTTTCGATGAAACTGGACATCGAAGAGATTCTGCAGAAAGCAGAAGGCATCTGTCTGCAGATAAAGAGCTGTAAGGTACGTTGACTGTCACAGCTTCACTCTGGTTTCAGAAAAGAGAAAAACCTCAGAGAAAGTTCAGCATCAATATTCAAACTACAGAAAAGAAAAGAAAATAATCTACAGTGTTTTACAGTTGAATCCAGAAGTATTTGGACAGTGACAGTTTTTATGATTTTGCCTTTATAAAACCACCACAATGGATTTAAATGAAACAATCAAGATACAATCGAATTGAAGACGTTCAGCTTTATTTTAAGAGGTTTCACAGAAATATGTTATTTACACTTTAGGAAAAGACATTGGATAAAAATCTGTGGCAGTCAATGACTGAAGTCTGCAGCTCATGGACATCACCAAACTTTCCTCCCTGATGATGTTCATATTATAGTCATTGGACATTTCTGAGAGGATCAGATGTGACCTTAAGTAAACTGACCCGTTCAGACCTGACTGGCAGGAAAATCCGTAGTGAATGTAATTCACTGCGGCTGACTCTGTGCTTCTTCTTCTTCAGGACCTGCCTCACTCTGTCAGCGTCATTCTGGGCTTTGACACGGACGTTTCTGGCTCAGAGCCGACGGGTTGCGGGTCTCCACCTGCTCCCAGGCCGACGCAGCGGCAGGACGCCTGCTCCAACGGACACTTGAGAGAAACCAGCTCTCACAACAGCTGCAAAGTTGCCTTCATATCGTAGTGAAGAGCAGATGAGACAGAGACTGAGTGAGCATGTGCAGAGGTGGCCAGGTGGTCTCTGCCACTGACAAGAGAGGAGAAGAAGAGAATGTAAAAAGGATTTCAGATGATTCAGAATCTTATTTTTGTAATTTCTTGTATCATATGGTGTCTTTGATTCCTTCTGTCCTGCTAAAGATTTTTTCTGAGCTACACTCAGATGGGGGAGGTGTGTGGATCTGCTGGATGGGGGGGTAAGGGAGGTGAACTAAGGCCACTTCATGTTTCCAACGTCATACTGACGTAGACTACAGAGACGTACCTGCATCTGTTCTTATATCAGGTCTGTGACAGACGTGTTCCACAGGTGTGAACTACAGAGTGTGGTGACGACCTCTGACAGAAGAAGAAGAAGGACGACGTGTCCAGACCCTCCCTTCAGGGTGAAATGTCCATGATGCATTTTACAGACATGCACATGCGTGAAGCATTAATTGGCCTTTAAAAAGTCATCATGAAACACGTTGATCAGATTCAGTGTGACTTGACTTCCTGTGGACATCATTGTCTCTGATCTCGCCATAATGATCAGAGAAACCGAGGCTGCAGAACTTTTCTCTACTATCACAGTCGTCTCAACGTCCATGATCCACTACAGACAGGAGCTGATGTTGGGACAGTTTGACTAAAGGTTAGTTTAGTTAAAGATCGATCAGCAGCTCTGAACTGTAGCTGACATTACAGCAGCAGATGTGGAACCAGCCACCTCATCCATAGACAGACAGAAGTCCAGTGTGACCTGTAACATCAGGTCCAGCGCAGCATTTTATTGTCGTGCAGCAGCTTTAATTTGAAGAAGGCAACAGATCAAAGCTCCTATAGAAGCTCTTCTCAGTATTAATGGTCTGACAGGAGGCGGCTGGTTTAAGGTGTCCGTGTGCCTGGTGGAACCCGTTTCCCTGTATGTGGTTTTATATTGAAGCAGCTCATGTTATTTGGTTTCTTACTGGGCGCCTAAAAGGGTTTAATGTACAGTTCACTGGAAACATCCTGAATCATCTGTGTGCTGAACAGGCATTAAATTAAAGGATCATTTTGGTTTATTGCAGCATCGTCTCATTTTCACTTCTGAAAACACGAACTGGTCTAAATGCATCAGAATTCACTGATACATGAGTGAAGTCTGGTTTCCTTCATTCTGGTTCAGAGGAAACCGTGATGAGATGTGACGTGAGAAAGGTTCCAGTTCCTCATCGCCCTGATGAAAGAAATGTTTTCATCCACACAGAGTTCACTCCTGTCACTGTGGCTTCATATGATTCACTTTAACAGATCATTTATTGATGAGGCACCAAACAATAACAGCTGTGGACGTTGTCTGCCTAAAAACAAACTCCGGTTTAATCAGTAACAATCCTGACTCTGTAACCTCCTCACAGACTGTGTCTTTCCTGTGGCTGCTTCACAATAAAAGTCATTGAAGTGTTTTATTGTGAAGTGGCAGCAGGAAATGTGTTGGTGGTTGTGTGTGTGTGTGTGTGTGTGTTCAGTGTGGGGGGGGGACAAATGATAAAAGCTGCTAATGGAGTGATAAGTGAACAGTGTAAATACCTTTAATGACTGACGTTAAACCAGAGAATTTAACCCTTTAAAGCCAACAGCAGCAGCTTTTTGGGTTCAGCCTGAATCCAGCTTCACTTCCTGTAACACGACGTCTCGACTGATATGAACAAGTCTCCGTTCAGTTTTCTAAAACGTCAGATTCAGCTCGTTTCGACTGATCACTAAAAGGATTTCAGGACTTCTGAGAACATGTGCCCCCCTTAAATCCATGTTTTATACTGACAGTGGATCAGATCAGACCCATGTTTGTCTCTGTGAGCTCACTGTGTGTCTGTGTGCATCTCTTTGTGTGTCTCTGGATGTTTGCTGTCTCACTCTGCAGGTGCAGACCAGGAGCTCCTGACCCCCCTGGACCTCTGGGTCTGGGCCCAGTAAACATGGTCAGTAAAGCATCCAAAGGGATTCAGGCAGCTCCTTGGTCAGAACAGAGATGATGTTCTTTAAATTCTCTGTTCTAGTGTGACTCAAACTCCCCCCCACTCTCCCCCAGCTCCACTCCATCTCTCCCAGCTCATCATCGCCGTGTCATTAAGTCTTATTTACAGAATCACAGGATGATCTGACGTCAGTTTTTAGATGCTGTGAAAAGTGGAGACCGGTTACAGGACCTGATGCTGATGGTTCCAGAAACAGAAACATTGAAGAGCCCGGAGAACCCAGTGCTCTTCCTTAAATCAGTTCTGTTCTCCTCCAGATCTGAGGAGGAGGAGCAGGAGCAGGAGCAGCCTCACTGAGAAACAAACTCCACACGACATTCGTTTGCCTCCAAATGTCACTTCAGCTGCTTTCATGTGTGATGGACGTCAGCCTCCCCCTCCCCCCCTCTGCCTCCTTTGATGGGAGACATTTGGAGACGGAGGCAGGTATCACCTGGATCAGCTCATAAAGCTGCACCAGAGTCAGAACAAAGCTGCTGCTCTTTCATTTCCTGTGCTGCAGGAAATTGGTGGAGCAGGCAGTTGATACGAGGCGGCGGCCGCCCGGATCTTATCGCCGGGCGTCTCTCTGGGTTTATTGGACGGGAGGAGGCGGCTTTGTGTGGACAGAGGCCTTGGCTGTCACTCACACTGCTCCCCCCGCTGTCACAGAGCTCAGTGAAGCGAGACAAACACACCTGCTGCTTCACTGATGGAACAGAAAGAAGGACATTAGGGTAGAACCCTGAGGTTCTGCTGAAAAGAACCATGAAGCTGATGAAGATGAATGTGTCTCTGGACATAAACTCCAACAATTCTGAGACATTAAAGAAAACAGAAACAGGCTTTTTACTCAATCTAACATCTGATGTTTCATTTTTGTCTTTAAATAACTGAATTAAAGACAAAAAAAATGATGATAAAACGTGTTGTTTTCTACAGACTGTGGAACAGAAACAGCAGCAGCTGATTTTATCATCTGATACAGAGACAGGACGTTTAATCCATCAGACTTTTATTCGTGTATCAGGATTTTTATAAGAGTCTGATCCTGGTAAAAGTTACTAATGATGGTAACATGAATGTAGTATTAGAAGTAAAAGTAACACAAAATCAAAATACTCTAGTAAAGCACAAGTACCTCGTAAGTGTACTTAAGTAAAGTAAATGTACTTAATTACTTTCCAGCTCAGCCCATAATGACACAAACATGTGAATGTGTGTTAACCACTGTGGGTGGGGTGTGGGGGTGGGGGGGGGGGTCACTGAGCAGCCTCTGCCTCTGGAGGAGGGGCTTTCAAAGCTGCCCCCTCCCTCCCCGTGTGAGTATATGTGCAGAGGCAGGCCGGAGTCGGGCTGACAGATCCCTGCAGACTCAGTGATCCGGAGCAGCAGAGCAGCAGAGCGGCAGGCTGGAGCCCTGGTACTCGTACACCCACTGGTTCCCCATGGCCTCCCCCCATGTGCTGAAGGAGCCGGTGCCCAGGATGCAGCCAGCCATGATGATGTTCTCCAGCAAGTACTGGGCCAGGAGGGGGCTGTCGCTGGACTCGGCTATGTTCGACCACCAGCAGCAGCAGCAGCGCCACACGGGGGGGCAAATGGTGAGAACTTTTCCTCCCCCTCCTCTTCTTCACTGTGCTGTAACTGCAGCATGTTCAAGTTCAGCAGGGTCAAATCCAGGACCAGGAAAATACTGACTGGTTCCTACTGGGACTAAATGAAGATAAAGGAAAAGTAGTACAGAGTAATACTGCGTAAGTACAGAGTACAGGGGTAAGTTAGGGGGGCTGGGGGTGAGTAAGGTGCAGTCTGAAGAAAATGGTGTCAACAGCCTTTTTCTTATTGTGTATTTAAAGTCAAACCTGACATAATAAATAACAGTATTTCTACTCTGTGGTACTTTTACTGTAATGTTCAGAGTACGTCATACAGCAACAGGTAAGATTAAAAAAACTTTATTAATCCCAGAGGGAAATTATTTTGGCTTGTTACAGCAGCTCTCCGGTCAAACAGAATAAAAGAAAAAGAAAGAACCACAACCAGAAAAGATTAACACCAACACAAATACTAAATACTCAGTTTACAGAACAAAAATAGGTTAAAAGAAATAATACAAATGAATAAAAAATACATCATAATCAGTCCTGTGAGTAATGTAGTGGGGTTATCTGATTATAAATATGATTATGATAGTTGTCTTTTCCCCTCCCCTTAACCTAAAGGAATAAAGGTGTAAATTTATTATGAAAACAAACTTTATTGTATTTTATACACAATATTATTTTTGTTGGTCTTTTTAGAAAGAAAGAATAAATGATCACAGAAGTGATAACGTTTGTTTTTCTGCTGCAGCAGCTGCGACTTTAAATAATGGCGAGTGGAAACTTTGCCTTCAGTCGACTGTGAGGGGAAAAAACCCTGATGTTTGTCTCTGTCAGACTGAAACCGTTTCAGTTTATCATGAGTCCAGAGTTAAAGCTGCTGCTGGACATAAACCGGTCCAGTGCAGAACCGTCCCCGACTGTGAGACCAGTGATGAATAAAACCGAATGAACCCATCAGACAGACTAAGCTTCAGAACCGGGCTGCACAACGAGTCTGAAGAGTCTCCTCCGTTCAGCTGCTGCTTTATTGTTACGAATAAAGAAAGAAATAGAAAAATGTCTTTATTTATTTAGAACAGAAACATTAGAACAGTTAATAAGGAAATAAAACCAATGAATATTCTCTGAATGAAATACAGAAGTTAATTAATCAGAGCTTTGTTTGGTTCTGACTCCAGGTTCTACCAAGAACCCTACTGGGTTTATGTTCTTCGAGGAGAAGAACCAGCAGAACCAGCACCTTGAGGAATGGGTTGCTAATTTCTGTTATAAGTTAAAATATAAGTTTTTAATTCACATGTTTAAAGCTCTGTAGAATAGTTTTATTCACGAGCTCAGTTCTCCTGGTTCTTGTTAGGACAATAAAACCGGACCCCACCACAGAACCATGTTCTGAACAAAGACAGCATTTAGCTCGGGGGAACCTGCTCTTTACGAGATGATGATGATCTCTTCATCTTTATTTGATGATCCAACAGCTGCGTTGCCATAAAGAGGAAGTTTGTCGCTGCTGCGTTTTTGTCTGAACAGAAAAGAGGAAAGAGGTGTGACAGGAGCAGGAGGTGCGACGGGAGCAGGAGGTGCAACAGGAGGTGTGACAGGAGCACGAGGTGCGACAGGAGCAGGAGGTGCAACAGGAGGTGTGATAGGAGCAGTAGGTGCGATAGGACCAGGAGGTGTGACAGGAGCAGGAGCTGCGACAGTTGCAGGAGGTGTGACAGGAGCAGGAGGTGTGACAGGAGCAAGAGGTGCGGCAGGAGCAGGAGGTGTGACAGGAGCAGGAGGTGTGACAGGAGCAGTAGGTGCGATAGGACCAGGAGGTGCGGCAGGAGCAGGAGGTGCAACAGGAGGTGCGACAGGAGCAGCAGCTCCTCAGTCCATCAGTGGATCCTTCATTTACCATCATCCGTTAAATCCTAAGAACCTGTCCCACAAACTGCACCACGAGTCCTGGTGTGTCACAGGTTGGGTTCAGGCTGAGACTGGATCATGGAGAGAAACCAGGCTCATCGTGGTGTCAGAGGAGTAACACAGTCCTCTGTGTCTCACCTGGTACCAGGTACTGATCAGGTCCAGTACCAGGTCAGGTCCTGAACTGGCTGAACCTGGTACTGATCTTTCATCCATGTTGCCGTCTTGCAGTCTCGGCGTCCGTCCTTCTGTCCCATCATGGAGAAGCCGGACTCGGAGAGCGGTGAGGACTCGGGGAAAACGGCCGTGGTCTTTTCTCTGAAGAACGAAGTCGGATGTTTGGTCAAAGCTCTGAGACTCTTCCAGGTGAGAAACTCACACCTGGATTCTGTGTCCTCCTCTCTCCTGTATTCTACCTTCTCCTCTTTCAACCTTTCGTGTCCTTTCTCCTCCACCTTGTTCTCCGCCTTCACTCTTCCTCTCTCCTCCTCACCCTCCTCTGTTCTCCTTCCACCCTTCACACTCTTTGTTTTCACCTCTCTCCTCCTGCAGGAGAAGCGAGTGAACTTGAACCACATCGAGTCTCGGATGTCGAAGCGAGTCCCTAACGAGGTGGAGATCTTTGCTGACTGCAGCTGCAGTAAGAAGGAGTTTAACGAGCTGCTGCAGCACCTCAAAGACCACGTCAACATCCTGTCCTACAACACACCTGCACACGTGTGGTCAGCCGAGGCAGGTACGAAGCTCGTCTGGGTTTCACACACGTAGAAAGTCCACACACAAACAGAGCGAACACATGAACAAAAACCAGCAGGATGTGAAACGAGATCAGATTTCTCTTTGCAGTGGGAACAAACCAGATCTGGTTTCTTCATGTCAAATCTGGTCCATTTCCACATGTGGTCCTGGGTCTGGGGGTGGGCTGAGTGGTGGGGTGATGGAGGACAGGTGGACGTCTGGTGGAAGGAAACTGAACTAGAGTCAGTGAACAGACGTATGTGAGCCTTGATAAGACCGTAACCTTCATCATGTTGAAGCAGCAAAGGAACCGGGAAAACAACGAAACACGATTTTGTGGAACCAACCCCCCCACACACACACACACTCCCCCCAAACTCATCACCTTCACCTCATTTATTACGTTTTATTAATTTCAGCTTCAACTGCTTCAAGTCTGATCTGAATCCAAAGTAAAGTTTCCTCTCTGACCTCGTTCTCCTCAGACGGTGACGACGTTCCGTGGTTTCCCATGAAAATCTCAGAGCTGGATCAGTGTTCTCACAGAGTGTTGATGTATGGGTCAGAGCTGGACGCCGACCATCCTGTAAGTTCCACCTTTGTTTGTTAAACCACCGCTGATAAAGGTTCAGGTGTTGGTCAAAGAGAACACAGAAACCTGTTATTCATTAACACCTGGACAGGTAACGCGCCATGCTCAGGGAGGTTCAGCGTACCTGGTCTGCTGCAGGGGTCAAGTTTGAAGCCTCAAAAGTTACCTGACCAGAGTAGAGGAAGCACCCTGTTCTGTGCTTTGTTGGTTCTTTAAAGAACCTCCTCGTTTCTTCTTCTCAGGGCTTTAAAGACAACGTTTACCGGGAGCGGAGGAAATACTTCGTGGAGGTGGCCATGAATTATAAATTGTAAGTAACTAAGTACATTTGCTCAAGTACTTAAGCACAATTCAGAGTGTTACTTTATACACAGTGTACAAATACTTTCTTACAAGTACATGTACTGCAAGTAAAAACACAATGTACTCAAAGTATGAAACATAAAAGTACTCATTAGGCAGGATGAGTAAACTGAGTGATGTGTGTCCACCCCCAGCGGGCAGCCCATCCCTCGTGTCGAGTACACCCCTGAGGAGGTCCGGACTTGGGGGGTGGTGTTCAGGGAGCTGACCCAGCTGTACCCGACTCACGCCTGCAGAGAATACCTGAAGAACTGGCCTCTGCTCACCAAACACTGCGGCTACAGGGAGGACAACATCCCCCAGCTGGAGGATGTCTCGCTCTTCCTCAGAGGTCACTTATTGTTGGTCTCAGCTCCTTGATGGGACAGGACCTAGAAGCGGGTCCACATGGGCTCCGTGTGACGTCTAACGTCTCCTGTGTGTGTGTTTCAGAGCGCTCTGGCTTCACAGTCCGTCCTGTAGCAGGTTACCTGTCTCCCAGAGACTTCCTGGCTGGTCTGGCCTACAGAGTGTTTAACTGCACTCAGTATGTTCGTCACAGCACCGACCCGCTCTACACCCCCGAGCCGTGAGTACAGTCCACACCAGGAGCTCTGCTGATCTCCGTAAACACACGATTAATGAGCTGCTTTCCTTCCAGGGACACGTGCCACGAGCTGCTGGGCCACGTTCCTCTGCTGGCTGATCCAAAGTTTGCTCAGTTCTCTCAGGAGATCGGTCTGGCGTCTCTGGGAGCTTCTGATGAGGACGTTCAGAAACTGGCCACGGTAAGTGTGAAAACCTGCTCCACGTCTGTCCTCCTCTGTGTGACGGTGGTCTCTGTATCCCAGAACCTCAGCTGCAGGGTGAACAGGATCCTGGAAACGTTACCTCTCAGGCAGACAGTGACGAACAAAGCAGCAAATATCTCAGATAAGCAAAGGACTGAAAGCACTGAAAGCAAAGGATCATGGGAGGTTTTTCTGTTCGGCTGCTCGTTAATAACAGTTCAACTGCTCGTTAATAACAGTTCAGCTGCTCATTAATAACAGTTCAGCTGCTCGTTAATAACTGTTCAACTGCTCGTTAATAACAGTTCGGCTGCTCGTTAATAACAGTTCAACTGCTCGTTAATAACTGTTCGGCTGCTCGTTAATAACAGTTCAGCTGCTCGTTAATAACAGTTCGGCTGCTCGTTAATAACAGTTCAACTGCTCGTTAATAACTGTTCAACTGCTCGTTAATAACAGTTCGGCTGCTCGTTAATAACTGTTCTGTGTCTGTTTGAACAGTGTTATTTCTTCACTATTGAGTTTGGACTCTGCAAACAGGACGGTCAGCTGAGAGCATACGGAGCTGGTTTACTGTCATCTATCGGAGAACTGAGGGTAACACACACACACATACAGACACACACAAAAGCTCAAACAGACACACACACACACACACAAAGGCTCAAACAGACGCACACACACACACATACAGACACACACAAAAGCTCAAACAGACACACACACACACACACAAAGGCTCAAACAGACGCACACACACACACAAAGGCTCAAACAGACACACACAAACGCTTATACAGACACACACACACACACACACACACAAAAGCTCAAACAGACACACACACACACACACAAAGGCTCAAACAGACGCACACACACACACAAAGGCT
>JAUBNQ010000025.1:24712461-24731493 GCA_032353495.1 Ctenopoma kingsleyae | reverse complement strand
AGGTAAAAACACAGTGGTGACAGGTTTTTCACCTGGTGGCACATTTTCAAATTTTATAGGAGAAAAATGTCAGTAATGTTTTTTTTGTCTGCTCTGTAAACGGGTCCTGTGCTCTGTCTTTGAGGAACAAAACTGAAAATGACTCACACACACCAGAAACATGACAACGAGACACAGCTACACACGTGTTCATCACACTTATTTTACTGTTAGACTCTCTCCCTACTACGTTAGCTTTCATATCTAAGTTACAGACTTCAACACACGTTTTTGTTCTTTACCTCAGCTTGTTGATGAAGAAAAAAAACACAGGTAAAGGTGATGTGTTGATTTTCAAATCTCATAAACCCAGATTTTATCCACAATAGCACATAGAAAACATACCAGATGTTTAAACTGAGGAGAGTTTAAGAAAAAACAAGGTTTGAAAGTGATGGCAGCAACGCATCTCAAACAATCTGAGACAGAGGCAACAAAAGGCTGAAAAAGTTCTAACAAGGAAGAGCTGGAAAAACATTTAACAGCTAATGAGGTTACAGGTCAGTAACATGATCAGGTCTGTCAGAATAAAGATGTACAGACTTTTAATATATGGAAACACAAAATATGTTGAGCAGTTAGAATCCTATATCAGGCCAGAATGAGAAACATTCGTCTCCCAAACCTCCAGCACCTGGTCTCAGTTCCCAGACGCTTACAGCCTGCTGACGCTGCACCGTGGTCAACATGGTCCTGCTTTTTGAGACGTGCTGCTGCCGTCAGTTTCAAAATGACCTTAGTTTTAGTTTAAACATTGATATGTTTTCTGAGATTTCTGTTTTTATGTAGATTTACCAGTTTCCCAGCTTTTGTAGACCTGGGCTCATATGACGTGTTACTGCAGAGAAAGTTTTAATGAAATGAATTATTAACCAGATCTTCTTTTAGCTCATTAAAGAACTCGTTGCTGGCCCATGCACGTCAGATCTACTGTGAATCATAATTGTTCTTTCTAGGAGAATGAATACGACGTAGCTGAAATCACCGAGGCACTGCTGCAGATTAAGGTCAGTGGGAAAATACTCTCATATTTAATTGTACTCCTAATAATACGAGTGTGTGTGTGTATTATCCAGGTATAATTTATCACCTGTCACAATGGTACATAGAATAAATAATAAGATTGATCCTTGTTTCTGACTCTGAAATGTAAACCTCTCTCCCCTGCAGACACGTAAATCTCAGAGGAGTGGAGATCTGGGGTTCCTGAAGGAGGTGGAGGAGGAGGGGAGCAGCAACACGGAGAGCTCCATCAGAGAGCTACGAGCCGCTCACGCTGAAACCATCCAGGAGCTGGAGAAGACCAGAAACATCCTGAGCGTGGAGAGCAACATCTGCAAAGACTACAAGGTGGAGGAAACTTTAGGGTTTATGAAGAAAGTCTCCTCATTGTACGGCAGTGTGTACAGAATGCTTAGTGGGATGTGTTTTGTTCTCCTGGTCGTGAGGCGGAGCTGGAGGCTGTGTTAAAGAAGACGAACAGTGACAGAGTCGAGTACGAGCAGAAGCTGGAGCGACAGGCTCAGCTGCTGGATACGAGGGCAGCAAAGATCAAGAAACTAGAAGGTATTTATCCAAACCTTCATCTGTGGATTCTCACGCTGTCATGTAGCTGTCAGCCTGCTGAAAATCTTCTTTCTTTATTAGTGTACAGAGGGACATTTTATAAGCATTAATTCAACATGTAGTGAAATCTGTTCTCAGTGCTCTGCAGGCTTCAGCAGCTGTTCTCTGCTGTTTCTTTTTCTGTTAGTGATGCTGTAAGACCAGATACTAAACACGGAGCTGAAACTCACTGTAAAGCTCATTGAAGCCACAGTGACCTGCAGAGTCATCACAACCAGAAACTCCACTGTTAGAACAATGTCATACATCATTGTAAGAATGTTATGACCTACACTCTGCAGGGCCCTGAATGCAGCACGATGAAGCTGCAGCTAACAGACCGATCACACTAAACCTAGCTTCTTAACGGGGGAGCTGTGAGACCGTGGACACTTGTGTCTGTGTGTCAGTGAATTGAAAATAGGGATAGAGCAGTATGGGAAACATCCCATCATGCAGTGAGGTTTGGATGTGTGACCTCTTTGTTTTTGTGTCAGTTCTCCATCAGCTTTGATAATCTATGAACTCAAACACTTGTTCCTGTCTCTGCTCCTCAGCTCAGCTCAGGGACCTCGCCTACGGCTCCAAACCCTACATCTTCAAGCCAGACATCACAGAGGATGAAGTGAGTGAGTTGGATGAAACTCTTCACCTGAAGCATGGAGAAAACCTCCTGGAGTTTCAGATAGTCAGCGCCACGCTGTCTCCATCTGCCCTGGAGACTCTGGGTGACGGTGAACCCTCCACCTTCTTTACCTACTCCTTCTATCTGTTCGACCTGCACTCCACTCCGGTGGTGACGGGCCACAAACCGAAGTACGGTTTCACATCTAAGTACACGGTGAGCGTGGACGACCGGTTCCTCGACTACATCCACAGATACTCGCTGACTGTGGAGCTGCACCAGGCTTTAGGATTAGACTGGAGGACGCTGGCAGCTGGACAGATACGACTGAAGCAGCTGCTGGAGCAGGACGGGAAAGTTCATGGTACCATACCACTGGTCGGTGAGTGAGACTGGATCTAAGTAAAAGACAGTGTCTTTGTGTCTTCTTGTCTGATTCTCAGTGGATTGCAGAGATTTAAACCCGACAGAGACGGAGCGTTACTGAATGTAAGAAGGCTGAGCAGATAAATCAACTGTTGAACCAGAGACGTGTTGGTTTCACTGATCAGTGTGAGACTGGTGTAGTTTGTGATTCCACACATGCTGCTGAACAATAATTAGTTCATATCCAATCAGGGATGTCAGGCACGGCCTTAAACGTGCCTCTGAGAGAGAGTCTCACAAGGCTTCTTTCAGAGTAAAACTCAATGCTACAACCACAAAGAACAGAGAGCACATTCACAAAGCTCTGTCCAGATAAAAACAAACCAAGCAGCAAATGAGATGAGAGATTACTGCTAATTAGCAGATCAACATGATGTCAAGCTACTGTAAACTGCAGTAAATCCAAAGACTGAAACTTCTCTGTGGTCATTGTTTGTATGTTTTATATTGAGTTTGGACGAACACGCCCTGGGCCCCTTCTTCCTGGTCGTAGTTTAAATGCGATGTTCTTTGCCTGTGCACAGAGCCTGCAGAGTCTGAACAAGTGTCTGATGAAGAAGTGTTAAAGCCGTGTTAAAATAAGAATTTCCTTTTTTTATTTCTTCTCTCAAGGAATCCAGCTGTGTGCAGTATTCCAGAGGTGTGACTGTGTGTCTGAGTCAGTATAATCATATGTGTCTGAAAACTTGTTTCCCACCAGGTCTGTCTGATGAGGTCTGGTCCTTCGGCTCTTTGGATTACTGGCTGAGGCTGAGGATTCCCATGACAGAGACCCTCCGTCTGTATAAAGAGAAGCTGAAGGCTGTGGGCTCCATCAACACTGCCCTGAGTGAGGAAGCACAGGTACAAGTCACACTTCAGTTATTTAAAGGACAAATACAGTTAATTACAGTTTGACTTTTCTGAAAAGTCATCACTTATTTCAGTTCCAAAAAAGTCTTCAGATATATGAAATAGTTAAATCTGATGATGAGTGCTGAAGATCATCAGACTTTAGCTCAGTGGCACTGACACACAGGTAGAAAATGATTTTCTGTGTGGGATTAGAAGGTTCTTCAGTGCATCTTAAATGTGACTCATTAGATATAGGAAGCAGTCAGACCCATTAATGACTTCAACACACAGAGAAACAGTCGGTGCAGCAGCAACAGCAGGTATGAACCACTAATCTGTGGTTTCACCGTTCACTCCACAGCTCACTGCAGTTTCCTGATGACCGGCAGTATAATATAATGTACAGAACACCTGCACAAACTGGGCACGTTCACAGTTTGCAGCGATATTAAACTGACAAAAGATCACGATGGAAAAACGGTTTTCTCTCTTCTCACAGCAGCTGAAGCTTCACTTTAGTTTCCTTCACTTCTGTCCCCAGCCGCAGACACATGGCAGCAGTTGGAACCAGCTCTTCATCACCGTCCAGCGCTGTCGAGGTCTTCAGTCCAGAAGCTACCAGCAGCCGAGTCCCTATGTGGTCTACAAATTCTTTGACTTCCCCGACTGCCCCACCGCCACCGTCCAGGACTGCTGCGACCCCCACTTCAACGACCTCAAGTCCTACTCTGTCCAGATGGATGCAGATCTGGACCAGTACCTAAAGTCTGACCAGGTTCAGTTCTACGTGTTCGACTACAAAGAGGAGCAGATGGACCTGTACCTGGGGAAGGCCAGGGTGCCACTGCTGTCACTGGCTCAGGACAAAGGAATCACAGGTGAGGGTTACCTGGAAAATCTGATGGTTACTCGTTTTCAAACTGCTGCTTTTTATGACTTGATGCTAAAAAATAACAGGAATGATATAATAGTAAAACGTTTGAGATTTTTATGATGTTGAGGATAAAATCATAATGAAGCTGGAGCTTTCTTTCTGATGTGGTCTTCTTGTGGAGGAGACGTGTCAGATGTTCAGTCAGACGAGACAAAAACACACCATCATAATTAAAATCATTTTGTGTGTGTGTACATGGATCAGATGTGACTCTGTGTCCTCGTATCTGTACGACATAACTTTACCATCACTCACCTGCTCCTGTCCTCAGCCGAATAGTCGAATATATGAACATAGATCAGAACAGCTTAGAGACATCTGTTCCCTCAGAATAACCTCAGCTCAGTGTGGGGGGGCACAGAGACGCCCAGACTTAAATGGATGATCAGTCCTCTCTGATTAAAACACTCTTATATTAAGCATCAGCTCCAGCTGCAGCGCCACATGACATAAATCATCTGTCCTCTCTGTTTCTCAGGTGTGTTCGAGCTGACCGATCCCTCTGGACTCACCGCCGGCCACATCGAAGTGACACTGAGGTGGAAGTTCACCTACATCCCTCCGTCCGGCTCCATCACGACTGCTGAACAGCCAGACGTTCTTCCTAAAGAGAAGCTCATGGATGAAGCTGCTGAGCAGAAGCCTGAGCTGCACAGCGAGGACACGAAGCTGCTGACAGACGAAGATCTGAAAGAGATAGTGGAAGATGAGACCGAAGCCAAAGAGCCTTTTCATCGCTCCACCTCTCTCTCCTCTAAGGTCAGGACACCAGTTAGTACAAACCAGTGCAACAGATGAACTGGGAGACTTTGATCAGCTTGTTTGCTGGGACTCGGCTCTGTGGTTTAATGTTTATCTGATCTTACAGGAACATTTTGACATTTAGGTAAATTAAGTTTTATCTTAGTTAACGTGTCTGTTTCAGAGCAGTACAGTTAATTATAAAAACTACATGATGATGACGATGATGATGATGATGGTTCCTGTCTTATTCCACAGGTAGAATATTACTGGTTTACTGAAACAGCTACCGACTCCTTTTTATGGTCCCGTATCAGACGTCTTCCTGTGATACTTATCTGAATGTTGTCTTACCTTCAGGCCCTGCTGCCAAAACTCAGACAGAAGACGCAGGTGAAGGACGCACCTGCTGCCAAGAAACAAGTCAAATTTGTAGATCCCACTGCTGCAGACAGCCAGGTAAAAAAGATTTGAATTCAGAATCCAGTACCTGCTGTGTACTGATCAGCAACTTCACTGTGTTGTGTTGTTTTTGCAGGTTGTGTCTGAAATGACTCCAGCTCCTCAAAGCACCGCGGAGGAAGGGGATGATGAAGAGGAGTCTCACGTCTCTGAAGGACAGCTGGTCCCAGCGAGCTCTCAGTCCTACTCTGATGATTCAGAAATCTCTGAGGAGATTGTGGACGGTAGGGGAATCACAGAGAAGAAGGATGTTTCTGCTCTAATTGTCTCTTCTGCTTTATTCAGTCCTCTGTTTACCAAACTCAGCAGCAGCTGTCTCATAGATTCTTTTCCGCTGTGGACAGAAATGCTTTGTTTTCATCACGGGTCAAACTCCAACATCATCTCCCCAAACTGTGAGAGGCCCTGAACTCTGTCTTAAAGTGCAAATGTGTTTCCTAACAGCGCTTCCTGAGCACAGTGGGCATAAATATTAAACATGGCTGCCAATAATCTTTAGAGCAGACTTCATAAATGTTAATGACGGCCCTCAGAGACGGCGTACGTCTCACTCACTATCACCAACCGTGAAGGTATCAGATTCATCACAGAACATGATCTTTGTAGTTCACTTTTTGTCTCCTCCTTCCTGAGCAGGTGCTTGTTTTCACACACTCGGAGCCGTTTGTCAGTTCTGCACAATCACAGTTCACTGCTTTCTTTCTCCCTGTCTGAATCCGTGCAGATGTTGATGAGGCACCAGCAGCCAAAGAGGATCAGAGCGAATCGACTCAGTCGGACAGCGATGACTGCATTGTTCACGAACAGGCCACTGGGAGGAAGGTGAGTGAAACGTCTCCATCTGTTTACCCTCCACACAACTGAGAGAAAACAGAGTCTGAGAGGAGGAGGAACACAAAGCTGTGATTGTTATCATGAACACGTTCTGAGAGCACAGCACAGGTGAACTTGTGTTTGGATTGTGTTTTGTTTTTGTTGAGCTTCTGTTCGATTTTATCCTGTGAACAAACAGGATGTTGTTTCTGAATCCACAGTCTTCCAACTGAATTCAGCAGAAGACGACCTCAAGTCCAAACAGTCAGACGATCGATTAGGCAGCCACATGATTTGTATATAACTTTAGAAAAGAGGAAATAATCTGCGTACATTTCTCTTTTACACGATTC
This sequence comes from Ctenopoma kingsleyae, assembly GCA_032353495.1. NCBI lineage: Eukaryota > Metazoa > Chordata > Actinopteri > Anabantiformes > Anabantidae > Ctenopoma > Ctenopoma kingsleyae. Next base: position 24,724,661 of record JAUBNQ010000025.1, on the reverse strand, counting down.
GATTACTGTGAATCAGTTCAATCACTGAAATGATCAGAAGCCAGAAGTCCATGTGACGGCTTCCGTTTTTGTCCAACAGTCCAAGAATAGGTACAGGTTTGCTGTCATGATGTGAATTCACCTTAAGAACCGAGTCAGTGTATAAACTGTGATGCACGTGTTGGTCCTCAGCCATCGGATCGAGTGCGGGTGGAGGTCGTGTCTCTGAGCCTGAGACCAGAGTCTCGTGTGGCCCGGGACAGCGGCGTGGTTCGTCTGTTTGTGGAGTACTCTGTCCTGGATCTGCCCACAGAGGAAACCCCCCTGTCTCTGCCCAAACCCCCGCAGGGAAAGAGCATCAACTTCAACTACAGTAAAGGTAAAGACATGGACCTGGATCTGGACTTGGTTTGTGTTTTTTAATCCAAATGATTGTCTGTATTTAAAAAGTTATTTCATGGACATTTTCTGTTTCTGTTTATGAAGAAGCTGATTTTTAGTGTGTGCTGTCTCCTCTGAATCTTCAGACATCATCATCAATGTGGTTTTCTTCATTTCACACAGCTCTGACGCAGCTGCTGAGCTCCACTATTGCGTGTGTGCGGTTTAAACCCGTTAAATACAGAAATATTTAGTGCAGCAGCAGTAAATCATGTTTGAGAGTCGTGTGAGAATGATCCTGAGAATCTCCGAATGAATCCCAACACTCGTTGTTTTCTGTGTCTGTGTATTTGAATCATGTCTGACTGTTTGTTCGTCTCAGTCATTCCTGTGGACGCTGAGAACAACCGGGCGAGGAGACGTCTGCTGAGGGAAGTCCTGCAGGGACAAAAGCCTCAGATGGAAAGGTGAGGAAGAAAACTGATTTTTATTTTCACACAAGGTGAGAAGGAGACAGACGTCTAAACGTGATGAAGAGATCTCAGAACTACAGAATGTGAATTCTAGTCATGACAAGTTCAGTAAAGGGAGGAAACAGCAGTTTCATCCACTGTGTCACCACGCAGTGCAGGTGCTTCTGTTTGTTCACATCTTCAGTCACATCTGGATACATCTTTAAACTTGAACATGTCTCTTCTGTTGCTTCTGACCAGAATCCGGTTCACCGTGGTGAGCGAGCCTCCGGAGGAAGAAGAGCAGGAGAGAGAGTGTGAGGATGTAGGAGTGGCCTTCTTCAGGATCCCTGAAATCCTGGAGAAACAGCGAGACCTGACAGAGACCTGTCTAAATGGTCAGCACACACTGAGCTCTTTGGAATGAGCTGCTTTTCTGTGTGAATAAAATGTGTGTTGTGTTGTTGTAGAGTCTAACTTCAGTGACATTTTTGACAATGTGATGTGATCTTCTGAGCACACACAACAACATTCAGTGTGCCTGTTAAAAAGTAATTACTGCTTGAACCTTCTTTCCTCAAACGAGCCACTTTATAAAAATGTGATTTTAAAGGCTTCACGTACTTTTTCTTTCTCCTCCATAACGTAACACACAGATACTGTAGGTTCTGCTTCGTCACAGTGTGTCTGTGTGCGTTTCCTCTAGTTCTGGATGTGGAGGACAGCAGCGAAGTGGTCGGCACTCTGATGGTGTCTGTGGAAGGACTGGAGGCTCTGCAGGCCATCATGGAGGACCAGGACTACAAACAAACCCCCAACCCCGTCCTGCTTCCGTCAGCATGAGGCAGCACTGACTCTGACACACTCAGCACCACACAATACACAGAGAGTCAACAACACAGGAGAATCCGTTTGTGTCTGTGTACGTCACACATGCAGGGTCGACTCGTGAACCAGGTTTTGACTCTGCTCAAACATAATCTGCCTTTACTGTGACGTCGCACACGCTAGTATGTGATGTCACAGACAGAGAACTGTGTGTGTGTGTTTGTACTGACTCATTTTAAAATACAGATTACAGAATATTTGCAGATCAGACCACAAAGTACTTCCTGTTTGTAAATGTGTGGATGTCAATGGAGGTAGAAATTCTGCGGTTTGGTCGAAACAGTTTGAAGGGTTTTTAGCCGACCTGTGAATCCCAGGATGAAACCGTCTCCACCGCTTTGGTCCAGACTGAAGCATCTCAGCAACTGTTGGATGGGTTCTCGTGAGGCGCGAGGTTATAAGTATTAAAAAGCACAGAGCCATGAAAACATTTAAAATCTAACAAAGCAAAATCTGAATTAACTTAATGAGCCGTTTTTATTGGTTGACCCCTGCATCCACTTTCTGCTGCTGTTTTTCAGCGTCATTTCATACTTTGGTCACTTCATGATAAAGTACTCTATGTTAATGATATTTTAATTTATGTTTAGTGTGTAGTTAAGTCTGTTTATGTGAAACCCAAACCTTATAACTCTGTTTCAACTCGACCCGCAGATCACCAAACCAGAGCTCTGTTTGATGTGTGGAGATTATAAAATGCATCTGGTCTAATGCTGCTCAGTTTTGACTCCGTCTCATTAAAAACCCTATAAAAATGAAATTCACTGATGTTTCTGGTAGTGGAGACTGTACTGTATCATGCGAAATCTGCTGTAAATGTAAATTTATCTTATTTTTTAAACTTAAATAATTCCACTTTAAGAACGTGTTCCCAGGTATGAAACTGATAAAATGTACAGTAGCTGTTAAGTGCTCTGCCGTTATTTCATGTATTTCAGGTCTGATTATTTCAGTCAACAACTGCTGATGTAATATTTATTTTCCTGCTTTTAGATTTTAATTTAGTCTGTGAGTCTCGTCTGTTACAGGAAAGCAGCGTCGGTTTTGCTTCTTTTAGCTTTTTAAAAATTTATTAATTAGACTGCGTTGGTACAGGTGACGCTGCTTAAATCTGCACAGTCTGGACTAAATCATGCTTCAGGCACCATAATGTGATTTGTCTGTTAATAGGAGCTGCAGAGAAAATGTGCCTTTAATGTGACATTTTTATGTATGAGCTTTTGTACTGTGCACTAATAAAAAGAAGATATTTCTGTACATGTGGGAGACCAGATATATTTTACCTGTTCAGCTTTAAATGACCCAGTTGGACCAATTTTGATGCAAAGTTAACATCAGTACATTTTACCAACAATAAAAACAAAGATCTTTTACATAGAAAACAAGCTGAAAACATTAATTGGCTTAAAATAGTATAAATATCATGTCACATATTTTTTTTGTAAAAAGTAATTTAAAAGAGTTCGTGGTTTGAGTGTTTCTGTCTGAGCTTCAGTGAATCTCTGAGAACTTGGCCTGATCCACGATGGTAAAAGACTGAAAATGGTTCTGATTCCTTTCCTCTGTACAGTCTCAGGATATATTTATGTCTCATTATTTTCCATACGCTTGTTGTATTTGCTGAATTCTCACATTTTTTTGTTCTTTGCTGCTGCAGTGTCTCAGTCTCCCCGCAGAGATCCTCTCGGTCCCGTCGTGTGGAGGTTGGTGAGGCGGTGGCTCAGTGGGCGACAGGATGTCAGCTCCAGCTGTCTCTCCCAAAAAAAAAAAACAAACACTGAGCCAGAAGATAACGGAAAACCTCCAACACACCGGATCCTTAGAGACACAGAGAGGACGAAGTTTTACAGCAGCAGGTAAAAGCTCTGAGGTTTGTTTTATTTACTGTATTTACTGTGAAATATGAGCAAGCTGAGGTGTTTAAACATGTAGAGCTGCAGTAATTTATCAAGTAACTGATCAAAAACTACATTTATGTGTGTGAAACATTTATTAAATTTAGGAATCAGTTTTTCTTGGATATGCATCAGAGGGAAACTGATTTTATACTTTTAGTAACAGCTATCAATATCTTTAAATATTTCATCTTTAAATCTTGTGTGCGCCACATTTTCTATTCTCTACAAGAATAAAAAAAAATATCTATAACTATAAATTCTTCATTCTGAAAATGAGAAAAAAACATTTTATGACAGAGTTCAGTAGTTAAGAATACAGTTTTAATATTTGTTGAAACTAAATTAAAGCTAATTATAGTATTATAATAATTCTGTTCCCTAGAAAAGTGAAAAAATAACCTGAACTGTTACACAGATCCTTTACAGCAGCACCATGGAGGGTTCATTAAGACCTGCTCCATTTAATGAACTGTTGTGTTGTTCATATGTGGAGAATATCTGATGTAAAATAAACTACAAAGAACGTGGTCGCCTCTGAGTAGGTTTGTCTTGTCGTTAGTTTAAGACACAGTTTGTGGGTGTGTTGTGTTTTAATTTCTCTGTGGCTGACATCTCCATGGGAACGGCCTAAATGTTGCTGCACATCGTCAGTAGTCGTCTCTGTGTGGGAATACAGCAGGACGTCTGCAGGATTTCAGCTGTTTATGAAGGTTGGACATTTGAGTTGAGCCGCAGCCACATGTTATCATAATGACCATCTAGTTTATTCTATTGTCTGTTTCAATGGAGCTTTGAGATGTGAGTTTATTCAGATTAACCTACCTCATCCAAAAACAGTTTCTGTTTGTTTAGACATTCCATGTTCCTAGTACTTTCTGTTTCTGGACTAATTTATTTCTTCATTGAATTGAATTGAATTGAATTGAAATTGAATTCATTTGATGTGTTTGTCTTGGACAGGACATTTCTTTTGGTAACACTGCAGCAGGTCACAGGAAGCCTTAAAAACAAAACAAAAAAACATGACAATTATGAAGCCAGTGATATATTCAAATTATACAGTTTAATGTTTCATTAACGCAAATATCTAATTCTAAACCAAATTACAGTAATTTACTAAGGTGCAATAGGTACGGGGAAACAATCAGCATTACAATATTGAGTAGTTCAACAAGTTTAGTTTGTCATGTACAAATGTCTTTGTTGAATCAATGGAGGCAGAAATCCTAAGACAGCAGGAAATTGATTTTCTAAACTCTGAGCCAACAAAAACCCCACACAGCTACCTGCTGACATAAAAACAGAACTCAATATGTGGCTCATGTTAAGCTGTCAGTTCTTTAGATAAAACAAAGCTCCTAAGAAAATATTTCTACTGAATATTATCAGTTCACACACAAAGGTTCCTAGTTCTCCAGCACCCGTCCGCAGAACTGAGGAAGAACAAGCATCAGACCAAACAGAGTTTCTTCAAAGGAAACTGCTGAAAGCACACATACAGGCATTTCTACATAACAGGTTCCTGTTGTATACTTTAATATGTGCGAAAGTAAATGTTGAAATGGAGTAAGAGCAATGAGATATGCTTAAAAACAGTTTAACAGAAGATTTTTTAAAAACTTGGTTAGTTCTTATTCATGGCCCTCTGAAAGGTCTTAGGTTTCATCAGCGTAGAAACAGAGTTTTAATGCATCCTAAAGCGAATAAAAGTGAACCCAGGATTGAATCCTGAGGAACTCCATAGAGAAAACACACAATGAGGTTAATGAAACCTTCCTTTTGTTTTTGGTTTCTGTCCTCCAGCAGCAGCAGAGTTGTCACCATGAGTCTGGATGAGGACACCCGCTGGCTGGAATGGGTTACCAAACAGTTTGAGGCCATTGCAGGAGACGACAAAGAGATCGACCTCGATGAGTTTAAAACGGCTCTTAAGGTCAAAGAGGTGAGGTTTTACTTTGACTTATATAGAATTGACATAGTTAAAAATTAATTTTTAAAAAAACTGTGTTTCTATGAATTTAGCCCAGGTTCAAACAAATCTTAAAAGTTCTGCACAAAAAAAACAACTGTAAGAGGCAGTAACAGGCAGAAACAGAATGATCTGCTTCAAGAGAGGTTTTTAAGTTTGCTGATAAATCATATGAAGAATTTATAAATTATGAAGCTTTATTATGAATTAAACCCAACTAAAAACGGAAGTGGTATTAGTACTTTTACTAAAGTAAAGGATCCTAATATTGAATGAAATGTTGTGTGTTTGTATTCAGTCTTTCTTCGCCGAGCGTTTCTTTGCTCTCTTTGACTCGGACGGCAGCAGCTCGATTAGTCTGGACGAACTGCTCAAGGCTCTGAATCTCCTCATTCACGGCAGTGAGACCGACAAACTTAAGTTCCTCTTCCAGGTCTACGATGTGGACGGTCAGTACTCAAAATGCATAGACTGATGTACCTCTAGGTAGTAGTGTGTATAAACTACAAACAGAAAAGCTCTCCACACTCCTCTTTTAAGTTTAATTCGGGTTAAATTTCTTTGCAGGCAGTGGTTCAATCGACCCAGATGAGCTGAGAACTGTTCTGAAGTCGTGTCTACGTGAGAGCGCCATCTCTCTGCCAGACGAGAAGCTGGACGACCTGACGCTGGCACTGTTCGAGTCAGCCGATAAAGACAGCAGCGGCTCCATCACCTTTGAGGAGCTCAAAGCTGAGCTGGAGACTTTCCCAGAGGTCATGGAGAACCTCACCATCAGGTCGGTCAGCAGTAACGAGTCATTACTGCTTCATTGGGATTAGCTTTTCTGCATCACTTTTCAATCCACTGTTTTTCATTTCCTTATAAAATTATGAAATGGGCCCTGGGCACAGAGAAGGCATGTGATGTGGTCTCACACCCTTGTTCCCCCTGTTGTCATTTACACAATATTATATGTTATATGTATGTTATATTATAATATTATACATGGGTTTAGCTATAAGTTCTTGTTTTGTCCCCTCCTCAGTGCTGCTAACTGGTTGAAGCCTCCTGATCTGGATCAGAAAAAGCGTCAGACTCCTCGGTACCTGACCCGGTCCTACTGGCACAACAACAGCCGTAAGCTGCTGTTCCTGTGTGGGTACACCTGCCTCAATGTGCTGCTGTTTGTCGTAGCCATGCTGCGGCACAGTTATGGCGGGGGCTGGTTCATGGTGGCTAAAGGCTGCGGACAGTGTCTCAACTTCAATTGCACCTTCATCATGGTACGACAGCGCCCAGGTCCATTACTTTAGTAAACATACGAGCACACCACTGTAGAAAAACAGTTACTGTCTGTAGTGATGGGTCTGATGATACAGCAGTCGACAGCAACTGGTGGTACAGGGTATCTCCATAATATGTTAGAATTTGTAGTTATTATAGAGATATATACATATACATATATATATATATATATTTAGAGTATGGGTAGGATTGGGAACAGCAGTGGTTTGTTTGTGGTTCATTTTGGAGTTTAGAACAAGCTTGGGTTTTATGTGTTAAATACTGTGTATTGTGCATGTCCAGGTACTGATGCTGCGTCGCTGTTTAACATGGCTGAGGGCAACGTGGGTGGTGAGGGTCTTACCCCTGGACCAGAACATTTTACTGCATCAGATCGTGGGCTACGCCATCCTCCTCTTCACCCTGGTGCACACAGCTGCTCACGTCTTCAACTTTGGTACAAACACACTTTTATTTACACGTGTAAAAACACAGAAACAAAACAGGTGAAGTTCCTCAGCGTAAAGCTTTGTGTCTTTCAGTCCGGCTGTCAGACAGCGGTGAGTACACTCTGTGGGAGTACCTGCTGACCACCAGGCCAGGGATCGGCTGGGTGAAGGGAACGGCTTCAGTGACCGGAGTGGTTCTGCAGGTTCTCATCTGTCTCATGGTGCTCTGCTCCAGCACGTTTGTACGACGCAGCGGACACTTTGAAGTAAGACTTGAGGAAGTCAGGCAGATTTACTGAAAATGTGTGTTTTGGTTTTCAGGATGTTTGTGACTGCAGCTGATTACAGTTCAGTCAGTTCCGGGCCTGATCCCGGTTCTGCCTGTCAGTAAACACCCTGCAAGAGAAGCACAGCTCACAGTAGCAGTTAAGCAGAGGGATTTCTAAATGATCACAGACTGTGATCTCAGCTGCAGAACATTCTGCTGCTTGTAAGAAAAACTTATTGTTCCTCAAAATATTTTCAGACAGGATTTATAACAGTGTGTACTTAGTAAAACATTAGGGGATAATGAACAACAGCAGCAGAAAGGACATGAAGAGATATGACAAACGTGTGGACAGAGACAGAGAGAGACAGCATCAGGTGGAGCAGCAGCTCAGAGTGGATGAGCTGCGGTGGACATCAGCAATGTACAAAAACTGACCTAAAGATCAAAAACTACAAAGTTCATTTAGATCCTGCAGGTCATTAATACTCAAGCTCAAATTCAAACTGACTACAAAGTTATAAATACTGTCACGTAGCAAATGCTTTAAACCTGTGATTGTGATTAATTAACCTGGCTACTTGTGGTTTCCATAGAAACGCTGATTGAATAAAACTATTGTTTTTCCTGTAGGTGTTTTACTGGTCTCACCTGTCCTATGTGTTGGTCTGGGTTCTGCTTGTCGTTCACTGTGCCAACTTCTGGAAGTGGTTTGTGGTTCCAGGTCTGGTCTTCCTGCTGGAGAAGATCGTGGGAGTGGCTGTGTCTCGTATGGGGGGTCTTTACATCGTTGAGGTCAACCTGCTGCCGTCCAAGGTGCCGAACACAAACTCTGCCAGAAATCAGATTCAGATTCAGATCACTTTGTCATTCATTGCTGAACGAACTTATGAGCACAGGGCTCAAAACAAGATAAATATTTATGTGGCGTGTCTTGTATTTAACAGTCTGATGGCAGTAGGGTAAAAACTGTTCCTGAGCCTGACTGTCCTACACTGCAGGCTGTGGTATCTTCTACCTGAAGGCAGAAGGGAGAACAGACTGTGGCATGGATGGCTTATGTACTTAAATTAAATCAGACTTTTCATTTCACAACACGTGTATTATTAATGTTCCACATGTGACCTGATGTTTCTACAGTTTGGACGAATCACAATTAATGATTAAAGTTAAATTAAATGGAAAATCTCCAGGAGCAAAATTCTACAGTTTATCCATCACAGTTTTCCTGATGTGCATCAGTGTCATTAAGACCAAAAACTCATTCGAGGTCAGAAATGTTGGTCACCACAGAGAGTTCACGTCACCACTGCCATAAACCTTGATGTTGGTGTTAGTGGATTAATCCTTTAGTTTCACTCCATTTATTTTCTGTAGTCATAATCCTTCTTCTGTAGTCCTATTTTAATCATCACTCAATCTACTGTTGTCAGTGTCTGTTGTGGGTCAGTGCCTGACTCGTCTGATTAGTTGTTCTGCATGTGCAGGTGACTCACCTGGTGATCAGACGACCACAGTTCTTCCATTTCAAACCTGGAGATTATGTCTACATCAACATCCCAGTGATCGCCAAGTATGAGTGGCACCCGTTCACTATCAGCAGTGCCCCAGAACAGTCAGGTACGTCTCACCTGTGTCAGACGCTGATGATGATGATGATGATGATGATGATGATGGAGACACGTTAGTGAAACATCTGATGTGAAAGTTGTGGTGATCATTTATGTTAACGAGGTTTGTAACACAGGACCTTTAACCCTTTAAAAATCAAACTGTTTTCCTGCAGATACTCTGTGGCTACATGTGCGCTCCATGGGCCAGTGGACCAACCGACTGTACGATTACTTCAGACAACTGGAGAGTGATGAGGTCAGTCCCAAGAGACTGGCCACCAGCCTGAGGAAGAGAAGGCAGCTGACAAAAGCCCAGGTTCACAACGCGCACACACTACAGTAAACCACTGTCCCTCTCAGTAAATGAGTCTGTGTCACTAAATCACCGTCTCTTTGCAGGAGGAGCTGTTCAGTTCTGCAGACAGTAACGGAACTGTAGCATCTAATGAAGATGGCACCATTGAGTTGACAATGTACCATCAGAATGGCTCCCTGTCTGATGAGGCCTCATCCTCTGTGTCTGGAGCTCAGGGGCCAGGGGAGTCTCTTTCAGACAAGCTGGGACCAGCAGAGAGAGGAGAGGTGTTGTAGTCTCCACCATTTGGCATCAGCTGCTGTGCTCCTTTTAAAATCAGACTCTGGGGAGGTTGCTCTTTTACCTGTTTTCACTTTGCTTTGTTTTTGATTTGCAGATTTCTTCCAAGTTTGGTGAGAACCACAGGTTCTGCAACATCAAGGTGAGCAAACATCAGTACACTTACACAGATTTGTTTATTTGATGAAGTCTGGACAGTAAACACTTCACACACTTTTCCTGGTTATGACTAACACTGTTATTGATAGTGTGAGTGCTGTGTGTCAGTGTTATGTAGATGGGCCCTTCGGAACTCCTACAAGACAGATCTTTGCCTCTGAACACGCTGTTCTGATCGGGGCAGGCATCGGGATTACTCCATTTGCTTCCATCCTGCAAAGCATCATGTACCGGTGAGATACTACACAGTGCACCTGTCTGTCCTCTGTCATCTCTGGTGAAGTTCTGGTTCAGTGTGCAGGCACATAGGCCTTCATTTCCACAGCATCATGTTCCAGACTGGGGGGGCCTAAAGGCTAGGTAACGTGTGTTTGGGTGTGTGAACCTTCCACCTTTATTCATGCATGAATGTTAACGTTGGTTTTACACAGATACTTAAAATTAAGCAAAAGATTGAATTAATTAGAACAAATATATAAAACCGGGTCCATGTGTGTTTCTGTGATACAGATACCGCAGGAGGAAGCAGAACTGTCCCAACTGTAACTACTCCTGGTGTGAGAACATTAAAGACAGCGACATGAAGCTTCGCAAGGTTAGAAATTCTGACACTTGGTGATGTCTATATGCAAATGTATAGATTTATATACGTTTGAAATGTCAAAAGTCTTGTGTTGGACCTTTCAGGTGGACTTCATCTGGATCAACAGAGACCAGAAGTCGTTTGAATGGTTTGTTAGTTTACTGACTAAACTGGAGATGGACCAGGCCGACGAGGAGCCGGAAGGTGAGAGAGAGACCCAGAGACAGAGAGTGAGACAGCAGGGACAGAATGATGTTATGTCTGACGTGAGTCTGATGTTTGTCAGGCCGCTTCCTGGAGATGCACATGTATATGACCTCGGCTCTTAGTAAGAACGACATGAAGGCCATTGGTCTGCAGATGGCGCTGGACCTCCTGGCCAAGAAGGAGAAGAGAGACTCCATCACCGGACTGAGGACCAGAACCCAACCTGGACGACCCGAGTGGGGGAAGGTGAGGACAGTGTCAGAGAGATGGACGAGGTGGTTGTTTAGTTATGTTTGAATGAAAATGCGTTGTGTTACCACATGTTGTGTCTTATTATTACTGAGGGAAACATTCACAATATGTTGGTGAAGATTCTCAGGGTGGAAAAAACACCCACATCTCCATGAAGAAGAAGTAAGACCTGTTCAGACCAGACCAGATCTGAAGGCCTGCACAGACCCTGACTTTAACAAGGCAGTGTCCTGATCCAGCAGGACAGCATGGCTGCTGTGTCCTGTCCTACCTGTCCACTTCATTCGTACGAAGACAGAGACTCGTCCAGCCAGACCTGGACCAGCCAGCAAAACACAACAGGATCAGTATAGTGTACGTGGTCCAGTGCAGTGAAGAGTGCTGTGAACTGTACGTCACAAACTAAACTGCTGCTAAACAGGAATATCAAGACAACTTCACACATCCACCACGAGGGCCACAGGTAGTGACCCACTTTACTGCAGGTGTTGTCAGGGCAGGTGAAGTGAATCTGACCCAGAGGATTAGTGTGAGGTCTCCAACTTTTCTCAGCTGGTGAAGCTACACGGACGAGTAGTGAAATGTTTGGAGCTAAAAAGAAGGAAATCCTGTTTCCATGATTCAACCAGCAGAAAATATTCAGAGTATTCAACAGGATTAAAGTTAAATAAATCCTTCAACTCTGCTGCACATATTGGTATCACAACACAACACACCACAATCTCACATCCAGTAGTTGCAGGTGCATTATGGGTAAGGTAGGTGCCGTGTTTTGACATGAGGTGAAGACTGTGGAATAAGAAACATGATGTGTGTAAATTTTGTTTTATGTCACACACACATGCAGAACATTAGAACTGTGCAGTAAGTTTGTGCGTGTTGTGTCAGGTGTTTCAGAAGGTGTCTGAGGAGAACAAAGGGAAGGTCCACGTGTTTTACTGCGGCGCTGCAGCTCTGGCTAAAGTCATCAAAGCTCAGTGTGAAAACTTCGGCTTCAACTTCTACAAGGAAAACTTCTGAGGAGGCTTCCAGCTGATCAGCACACAACTCCTGCTGTCTGTGTGTGTGTCTGTGTGTGTGTGTCTCTGTGTGTCTCTGTGTGTGTCTCTGTGTGTGTCTGTGTGTGTGTCTGTGTGTCCCTGTGTGTGTCTGTGTGTGTGTCTGTGTGTGTGTCTGTGTGTGTGTCTCTCTCTCTGTGTGTGTGTCTGTGTGTGTCTCTGTGTGTGTGTTTCTCTCTCTCT
>JAUBNQ010000025.1:24688670-24700963 GCA_032353495.1 Ctenopoma kingsleyae | reverse complement strand
AGTAATATTATAAGATGCTCTTTACTGTTCTTAACATAATCTTGTGACACTGTGGTCTCACCATCAAATTAAATCTTAAACTTAAACTCTACTGACACAGAGGAAAAAAAAATGCACAGGACCTAATGATGTAGTTGAATCTGCATCTCTGTGGTTTATGTTAATTTAACATCCTTACTCACTGATATTAAAAAGCAGATCTGAAAATGTGTACATTCATCTATAGTTTGAAGTAATATTATATTATATTATTATGTGTTTACTGTAAATTTGTAACCAAGTTATCATATCGCTATCACAATATTGATCTCAATAATCGTAATATGACTTTTTTTCCCGTGCAGCCCTATTTTGGTTTCATCTCAGTCTTTAGGAGATGTTGACATCTCTGTCAACCATTAATGCTTCTGAACACGTTATCCACACATATCCAGATATTTCATTCAGTAATCAGCTGTGGTCACAACATCTTTCCTTCTGTTTCTTTCTCACAGGCGGCTGTTGGAATCTTCTCTGTTATCTCTGTCTCGTTATGACATGTCAGGATCAAGAGACCACCCCATCTACCCTGATCCAGCCAGGTACACCAACACACCCAGTCTACCCTGACCTAACCAAGAACTTATTCTGAACCCCCATTTAATGTTGATTTGTTTTAAATCAGTGAGTTTGTGGAGCCATGTGTTTCTTAACATCTTTAATCAGGTGTGAATAAACCTCACATGCACAAGAGAAAGTGAAACTGACAACTAAACACAAACTAAAAGTTATATTTCATTAATATTTCATTGTAGGTGCTGTTCAAGATGCAGCAGGGATTTGTTGTATTATTTTCATTTTATTGTTGTCATTGCCATTTTCTGCAGCGACTGAATCGTTGTGTATGATCTGTGGAATAACTGTTTCTGAGGCATAGATTTTCCTTTAACAATTTTCCACGGGGCTATAGGGCTGGTCTTTGACGTCTCAATCAAGTTTTTGCTGAGATCAATGACTACTGTGCTAGGGCAGGGTGCCAGGGGTCACTGAGTTTGTGGACAGATCTCTTTTCCTCACTGAAGCTCGATTAGTCAGAATATGACATGTTTACCATTCATTTGTCAAACAGAAACCTTCTCTACAGCCAGTCACTTGCTGACAGCTTAAAGTTTGGATATTAAAGAATGAATCTGTTCCCTTGTGTTGTCCAGACTTTCTCCAGCTGCTTACTACGCACAGAGAATGATCCAGTATCTCTCCAGACGCGACAGCATTCGCCAGCGCTCGCTCCGCTACCAGCAGAATCGCCTGCGGGCCATGTCGTCTTCATCCGACAGCCCTGCCAGCAACCCAACCAGCTCCATGGACAACAGTGATGTGGACTTTGAGGAACTGGAGTAAGTTTCATTCTGCATCTCTTGCATGTCTGTAAGCTGGTTGTATTCACACTTATTATGAACATATGTGTCACATCAGGTTTAGCTGAGTGAACAGGCTCAGACCTGACGTTCTGTCAGATTAGAAACTCATGCAGTATGACATCTATAAGCTGGTTCAAGTCTGTGGTCATTGATTTTTAACAACAGACGTTTCCTGCACTCTTTGCACTTTAGTCTGAAGTGAGAGAGGAACCTCCCCACTCTTCACTGATAACCATTTGCTATGCTGCGTATAAAGACAGTATACAGTAGTTTTGTTTATCCTCATCATTTTCTTTTTTTGTAGTGATAACGGAGACAGAGCGAGGCACAGGACTCCACGTAACGCCAGGATGTCTGCACCCTCGCTGGGTCGTTTTGTTCCGCGGTGAGTCAGCTCGTTCCTGCATCAGTTTTTAAAACATTTTCTGTGACGTTTCTCTGGAGTGGAGAAGATGTAGGAGTACCAGAACTCAGAAGTTTCATATGGTTTCTGTTTTTATTAGGCGTTTCCTCCTCCCTGAGTACCTGCCCTACGCTGGAATCTTCCATGAGAGAGGGCAGCCTGGCCTGGCTACACACTCCTCTGTCAACAGAGTACTCGCTGGTAAACACACACACACTTTCTGCCAAAAGTACAATTATGAGTTTAGGAAACAGCAGCAGCTACCAGACAGCGTGCTAATAAGGTCTCACACATGTTGTTCACTCTGAGTCAGACTGACTAAAGTATAGTAAATATGTTTGGATGAATCTGCTCGCTGTGTTCTCAGGGGCGTCGATTGGGGATGGTCAGTCTGCAGTTGCCAGCAACATCGCTAACACCACCTTCCGTCTGCAGTGGTGGGACTTCACCAAATTTGACCTTCCTGAGATAAGCAACGGTAAAACAGTTTTCACCTCGTGTTGACACCCGGTTCTTCTGTGACCATCATTGAAGTGAAGTTTTTGTGTTTAACAGGAAAATGTGGATTTATGAAGGTTAAGATCTAACAGATAATTAACAGGATAAAATATGATTTATTTTCTTTTACTGTTTTTCTTTAAAATTTTGGACAGGCCTCTGAAAATCATGAAAAGGAAATTATCTTTGTTCCTTTTTTAGAAGATTAGTTCACAGATGCCTCACAAAGACTAGAGCAAAGAGCACTTTGTTTTAAAGGGTTCCAGCCCAATGTGTTGAGGAATTACAGGTGTAAATGTTTTTTCACATGTTTGTATTTGTCTCCTGCGCAGCCTCCATCAACGTTCTGGTGCCAAACTGTAAAATCTACAATGACGCGAGTTGCGACATCTCTGCAGATGGTCAGCTGCTGGCAGTTTTCATTCCCAGCAGTCAGCGGGGTTTTCCAGACGAGGGGATCCTGGCCATCTATTCTTTGGCTCCCCACAACCTGGGAGAGATGCTCTACACCAAGAGATTCGGTACAGTGTCCTGCTTAGTCATTATGTCTCGACACAGTCAGCTGCAGAGACTCAGAGACAAATGCAGTTTAAACATTTTGACTCTAGTTTTGTAGAAACTGACAAATAAAAAAAGGTCAAACCTCTGTGATATTTTTTTTTTAACAGTGTAGTGTTACTGTTGTCTCCGTTATTCATCATGATAAAAAAAATTGTGTTGTTCCTTCTTAATCAGGTCCTAATGCCATCTCTGTCAGTCTGTCTCCGATGGGCTGCTATGTGATGGTGGGCCTGGCCTCTCGCAGGATCCTGCTGCATCCCACCACCGATCACATGGTGGCACAAGTCTTCCGCCTGCAGCAGCCACATGGAGGAGAGACGTCCATCAGGGTGAGACAGACGCACACAGTCCCACAGCTGAAGATAACATGCAGAAACACTGATGCTCATATTACTGACATGTTAATCTTTACATAAATGATTCTAACACCTCAAACTAAAGGTCCTGTGACATTACAGCCTGATAAACACCTGTGTGAGAAATGCACATGAAACTGTTATTCACAGCTTTTTGCTTCTGTTCTTGTACTTTGTTCTGCGTTGTATTAAATTCATCAGTTATGTGGTGATGTAGCTTCTGGCTGTGAACTTTGCAAATGTTTCATCACTCAAATAAATCTGCTTTAATTAGCCTCAAAGAAATGAAAAATACAGAGTATTTGTAGATTACATTTGATGTAAATACATTTGTAGTATTCTAGTTTTTGATAAGTTAATGCCAGACCATAGAAAATTAAACAAGATTTTTAAGTTGTGCAGTAATTATGAATCTAACTAAAACATGAAAAGTGTCCTGATGAAGGTGGGACATAAATAAGTGAGATGTTGTACAGGATGTTTTTGGTTGGTTGGTTCCGATCAGTCTATTGTATTAGTATTAACCGTCAACCAGTGATAACAGTCAACCTGTGTTTTTGTGCTGTCTCTCTTCTCTGAGATAAAAATTAAAACATGTAGTGATTTTTTTCTGGTTATTTTTGCTCCTGTTGCTGAGTCACTGACTGACAGATGCTGTGTGTAAATACAGCTGCTGCTCTGTGTGTTGAGCCTGTTGGTGTGTTTCAGATGGTGTTCAACGTGGTCTACCCCATGGCTCCAGACCAGAGGCGCCATGTCAGTATAAACTCCGCCCGCTGGCTCCCGGATCCAGGCATGGGTCTGGCTTATGGAACCAATAAGGGAGACCTGGTCATCTGCCGGCCTGTGTGAGTCGACCAGAACTCATGAATCATGTTTTTCTTCATATTTACAGACACGAGTCAACTCTGAGAGACACGGTAAAAAGGGAAAATGACAAAAAGTCAGAATGATTATACAGGAAATGATTCCAGTATAAGTTGTGGCTACAGGAGTAGTCTGGTTATTCTAATCTGACTATTCATCAGCTGCTTGTGTACGTGGATTTAACCACGTTACTACAGTGTGTTTTAACCTGTGTAACCTGAGTTCTCTGAGTAACCAGGTTGCTGATTATGTTGTGGTAAAAGAATAGAATTAAGTAAAAGAGAGAGAAATTCAGGAAGTGGCATCAGCTAGCATGTTTAGTTTTAGTTGCTGAGGAAAAAAATCTGAACTGATTTTGATTCAGTGTCTGACAGTTCAGTTACATCATATAAATACTAGCGCTGAATAAAAGACTGATGATTGATTGAACATGGAGCAGTATAAAGTGCACATTATAGGCTGAACTGTGAACATGTAAAACTGTGGAGCAGCTTCATTTTACAAAATGACTAAAACCTGAAACATCCATGTTTCTTTAGGGACATACATGTGCCAAACTGTTGAGCCAAGAGGCTGTAGCAGGATCTTAATCCACAAAAACTCAAAGACAAAGCTAGGAGAATGAGTATAAATGTTGAAGCTGGAGCTGCAGAGAGCTTCTCCTCCACCCTCATATGAACTGATGTGATTATCCTAATGGTCGGTCTGAACAGGAAGACCATTAATTGGAGAAGCTCAATTAGTGCGTTTAATGAGGTCATGAACTGTGTGATTCCACGAAGAAATCCCACCTCTGCTTTTAAGACTTCCTGAAAGGAAGTGAATTAACAAGGTGTGTGTGTGTGTGTGTGTGTGTGTTTAGGTTCTATCGCAGTGATGGTGAGACTCCTGGAGAATCGAGCAATGAACCTTTATTCACCGTCAACAACAGTGGAACCAGTCGGACCCGAGGTTCTGACAGATCAGGGTGAGAACTGTCAGCCACGTGCCCTGTGTTCTGCTCTGGTGAATTTTTGGTTGCTGTGTACCACTGTCTTTATATCACACTTTATATTTCAGAGTCCCGTTCTTTGTTGATATTTACCCTGAACTACAGTTTATTTATTCACATGTTGTCCCTGATCCTGATCAGAGGTTTTTAGTCTCAGATATCTGTGCTGTCTGCCGACACGGAGTCTTAACTAAGTAACCTGCACATTTTACATCCAGTCTGATAACTTTAACAAAAGGTAACATCACAGCTGTGTTTGGGGCATCATGTAGCTCAGTTGGTAGAGTAGTCATCTATGAACTGCGCGGTTAGTGGTTCGACCCCTTGTTCCTCCTGGTCACAAGTCAAGGTGTTCAGCAACAACAAATGCATGGACTAGTTTCTCGGCATCACTTTGAGACAGAATGTACTAATGTACTAATTTTAGTAATATTCCTGAGGTGGAATACGGACGTTCTAGATATTTCTGTTCTGTAACGGTTAAAGGAGATATCCTGGTCAAAGATAACTCCAAGATTCCTCACCATAGTACTCGAGACCAGAGCTATATCATCTAGGGTAGCAATATGATTAGATAAGGTGTCTCTGTGGTTTTAAGGCCCAAATATAATAACCTCTGTCTTGTCTGGATTAAGGAGTAGAAAATTACAGGACATCCTTTATGTCTTTTAAACAAGCTTGAAGTTTGACTAATTGATTTGTTTCTCCTGATTTCATAGATAAATATATCTGGGTGTCATCTGCATAACAATGGATGTTCATAGAGTGTTTTCTCATAATATTGCCCAGTGGAGACATGTATAAAGAGAAGAGAATCGGAATTCAGAAGAATAAAAATGGAAAAAACTTAATTTAGGAAAAAACAAAATGGATTTCATTGGGCCCTACTGTCGTAAAACAGAGCAGCTTTGCAGAACTGGACCAACAATATATCCACATAAACACAGTCTATATGACAGCACCAGTCCATCAGAATTCACTGGGACTGGCCCTGACACCGGCTCTTAGAACTGGCTCAGGAAATCTCTAGTTGTACATGAATTCGTTTTCAGCAGGGCTGCAGCTAAAAACTTTCACTGTTTGTTAATGAGCGGAATATTCAGTGCTCCGTTCACTGTTTGAAAACAGCACACGGTAACGTCAGATGTTCAGAACATGTCTGATAATGTGTGATAACTCCTTTAACACGGATGACAGCTGAAAAAGACTTTTACAAATCAAAAGTATTGATAAAATGCACGTACACGTTCTGACAGCATGAAGTTCTGATCTGTTACTTCAGTTTAAGAAGTAAAGACAAATATTAGCCATCGTATTTGTGCTGCACTAACACTCGTGTTTTTAGGCCGAGCCGCTCTGGCTGGAGACTGGACAGAGACATGGGATTGATGAACGCGATTGGCCTTCAGCCCCGGCATCCCACCCCTTCAGTGACATCACAAGGAACCCAGACGCCAATCATCCAACTGCAGAACGCCGAGACCCAAACAGAGAGGGAGCTGTCAGAGCCCAGCGTCTCCCAGCCGCCCCCCCGTACTGATACACATTATTATACCAGCTCAAATACACACGTCTGACATTAGTGAGATATTAGTGACGTTATTCTGTTCCTGGATGTTTTACTGATCCTCTGTTGGACCTGCCTACCTGCTACTAAAATTATATTTTAGATGAATCTAGTGTTATCCAGTAATTCACTTTGCTGCACCCACAACAACACAACCTGACACGCTCCTGTCATTTTTGAAGCTAACGTCATGATGTCTAACCCTGGTAACTCACAGCTTTAACTTTTCTCTTTAACTTGTGCTTTTTCTGTCCTCAGATGTCCCTCCTGAGACTCCGTCCACCAGTCGAGCAGCTCCGGGTCAGCTGGAGGCATCTCAGAGCAGCAGAATTCAGGACGGCATCCAGGGTGAAGCTTCAGCTGAAGCCAACACATCCACAGCTGGTACTGCTGCTGTCAGACGCAGTTTATTCTGGTTTTCATGTTACTTTGCAGAATGTGCCGTTTACCAGGACTGGAAACAAAGCAAACACACAAATACACAACATGTGGTTCTTACATGTGCAGTAAAGTACACACAGTTTCTAGAGGCTGCAGCTTAAGATGAGACAGAATCTTGCAGGTAGGTGTATCAGTAAACACAGAAACAGATGCTTCATTTAACATTAAGGAACAATAAAAAAAACATTTTGCAGATACATTAATGCTCTGATGCCACACAGTCAATAAAAACCTTCTTCTTGACGTCTAATGAGCATTGAATCTGTAATAACAGATTAAGGGTGTTTCTACATCATTTGTTTCTGACTGTGGGGGTGGAAATGAGTCGTGTGTCCGTTTCCACACTGATTGATCTCTGAAACGGAACATGTGGTTCACGTTTTGTGAAAGTGAATCAGTGGGTTACGACCCTGCACTGATTCTGATCACTGTCTTAGAAAAGCTTCTGATGGGCCGCTCTGTTCTGTCTGCTGCCGTCTCAGGGGTCTTTTCTTTGCAGAACTGTGTGATCGTTTTCCCGGCTGCTTCCTAATTAAGGCTCACTTGCAGATCTGTAATCTGCATCTTCATCCCTTGATAACAACTAAACATTTTATTGTGCGTTTCAGTTTAGTTCTGCTGCAGCTTCTCTACCACAGCTTGAGAGCATAATATTCTGTTCAGTGTCTCCTGAACCTGCTCCACATAAGACAAATGTTTTAAGTAGTCACAGTTGGTATCAACTTAGTGCCATGTGCCGTGTTTACATGCACTTAAGTTACCAGATTACTGTTAATCTCCTGTACGTTACGTACGGGCAGTTGAAGACCACGTGCTGGAGTGAAACTGAACGATAACATACTGTCTCTTTGCTCCAGGAGAGTCTTCAGACTTCAGTTCAGGTGAAGACGCTCTGGCGCGAATCCGCCGGCTGATCGCTGAGGGCGGGATGACGGCTGTGGTCCAGCGAGAGCAGAGCACCACCATGGCCTCAATGGGCGGCTTCGGAAACAACATCATCGTCAGTCACCGCATCCACCGCGGCTCCCAGACGGGCACCGGGGCCTCCAGGCCTGCAGCCGGCCCCACCATGACGGTCCCCCCCTCCTCCACCTCCTCCTCCTCCTCAGGTCCTCTCCTCATCGCCCACAACCCCTTCCCCTCTTCCCAGAATGCCACTGCATCTGAACAGCTCACTCCCATGTGGGGCCCCCAGGTGCTCTCAGGCCCCCAGCCCCCTGGCCTGTCTGTGGCTGTGCACATGGACGATGTGTTTGACGGGGGACGAACAGATGACGACTCCTTACAGGGTCCCTCCTCTTCCTCCCTGCTGCTGTCTTCCCCCTCTTCCTCCTCCTCCTCCTCTCACAGCCCCCTCCCTGGCAGCGGAGGCGGGGGCTCCAACAGTTACCCTGGCGACCCGCACAGCAGGTAGTTCTCCTATTGGCCAAGAGAAGCAGAGCGCTGGCGTCCTCAAAGCCTTACTTAACAGAAATGGGTGCTGCTCCGACTCTGCACAGGGTCTCCTGCCTGGAAAAGAAGGGACACAAGAACCCCCGCTCACCCCCCCACCAGAAAACCTTGAGTGGCATTGGCGTGCACTTCCTCCGCACTTACAGAAACTGGACTGAAGCTGAACCGCGATCATTCCTCGTCAGAAAGGGCTTCTACTTGAACGGACGCCAGTTAGCGCTGAGCTCCTCGCTGCCCGTTTCTCTTTAAGCTTGATGGAAGACATGGTTCCTGTTTATTAAAGTGCCATGTCTGATGCGTGGGGGGGGGGCATGGTATCTCTTTGTTACACACATTTACTCCCAACGTGCTGCATTCGGTGCCATGTGATGTTGAAATTTGATGTGAAATAGTGCGTGATTGAAGTGTTTAAAAAGTGAACTCAGCACTACTTTATTTTGAAGCCTGTTTTTGTACCGTGTGAAATTATGTTGTTGGAAAAGAAGACGTCGTTCTGTGGAGGCTGGACTCTGCTGATCATGGAGGATGTTACTGTGTCCCACCGTGTGGAGGATCAATCAACGATTACTGAACACACAACTGAGACTGAATGATCTGAGTTCACTGCATGTCTGTTCAATAATGCTGCAGGTCATCGTGACCTGCTCCAAACCCCTCACGCCTCCTACAAAACCCACCCCACCCCAATCCAGTTGCACTATAGTGTGTTTGGTGCTAAGAGAGTCCTGAATGGACGTGTGTGTGAGTGTGGAGCTGGCAGGAAATATTTGTTTTAAGATTAAATTTAAGAAACTCAGTGAGATCTAGTGAGAAACGTGACCATGACCAGACGGTACAGTTTGTTCTGCTGTTTGTTTCCATTCGTCTCTTCATAGCAGGAAAATTAATTTGACACGTTTGTTGACGTCACCATCACTCGTACTTTACTCTGTGATCTGATTTGGAGCTAATCCTCACACACACACACACACACACACACACGTTTTCAGCTCAGGTGGTTGTTTGAAACTGAGAGAATTTGAGTTTACTGTAAGAAAATAAGCAGACATCACGGTTGTGTGTTTTTTTTTTTTTTTCCCAGACTAAATCTGAGACACACCCTCAGCTGTCAGTTCATTATTTATTACATCGGCTGAATCCACCGTGTTAACAACTGGTCTCCGTAACAAAGCTCCATGAAGGAGGATTTACTGCGGGACACGTTAGCCTGATGTTCCTGACACACTGACCACTGGGCGTGTGCCAGGTTTGGACAGTGTGTGTGTTTTTGTTGTAGTGTGAGTGTGTGTATTAGTGGGGGGAGGCAGGGGACAGGTATGGAGGCTCCCTGCTCGTTTCTGTGGCCCGTTCTCTTCGCTTTTCCACCACAGGAGCTAAACCACCTGCAACCTAAAAGCTTCACAGAACCTGGACCTGCAGGAACCTGGTCCACAGTGGTTTCTGGTTCTGTCTCTGTTCTTTTTAAATTTCAGATACAGGTCGGTGGAATCACGACCACATCCAGAGAACTTCAGCTATTTTTTGCTCTTCTCGTTGCTGGGCGGGGGCAGTTCAGTTCGTCTTTTATTTTACATACTGATGAGTCGTCCTCTCAGCTGAGAACGAGCTCTGCAGATTCAGCTCAGTCCTTCAGCACAGTTTCATACACTTACAACTAAATCATCTGCTAAGTCTGTTTCCAGCTTCACTGAAGCACAAACAGTCCCGCTCACGTTTCCTGCGGGTCAGAGGTCACTT
Organism: Ctenopoma kingsleyae; assembly: GCA_032353495.1. NCBI lineage: Eukaryota > Metazoa > Chordata > Actinopteri > Anabantiformes > Anabantidae > Ctenopoma > Ctenopoma kingsleyae. The sequence continues at coordinate 24,690,690 of JAUBNQ010000025.1, read as the reverse complement.
TGCTGCACTGTGTGTGGAAATACAGATGGTTCATTATCATCAGAAATCAACAAACGTAAACGTGACGTAGTTTCTAGAAAACGGAGAGAGAAAGTTCCAAAGCTGTGATCTACGTTAGTTTTTGGTACCTGCATGATTAACGAAGCGCAGCAGATAGATGGAGAAGATGAATTCTTTTCTGAACCTGCTTTATTTAAAGAATGCAGTAATGTTTGATCACTCCCCTACGGGTGGAAAGAGTTGCTCTTTATATGTAACAGAATACAAACAGCTTTCATATCACCTGTGAGGTTTAGTTAACTGTTGCTGCTCTGCAGCTTTATACAGTCCCAGCTCCACCTTCAATCCTTCACTGTGATGAAGGGCTTCGTCTCGTGCTCATGTTATGATCGCTCCTCATCTTCGTTCTTCACGATTACTCTCTTCTTGTGGATGTTTCATGATGACGGTGTTCCCCTCTGGTTGCAGGTTATTAAGCTCCTGCAGTGGTAAAGGTCTGTGATTGAGGTCTCTAAACTTGGCCCCCTGACCCCTCCAGCCCCTCCTGTCTTTCCTTCAAACTCCTGCAGATGAAAACTTGAATTTTTCGATGAAGCGGTACTTTTCCAGCCTGTATGAGACTGTACAGCCACCGACTCGCTCTGCTGCTTTCTATTCTTATTCCACATGTGCTTCGCCATCCACACACAAAGCTGCCGACAAGTTGTTGTACTGAAACTGTGTAAGTTGTGTATGAGTGTTCTGGGGGGGGTTGTGGTGGTAATGGACCTGTGAAAATGAAGACGGCGAGGAGGGAAAGCTCTGGTCGGAGCTGTGCAGAGACAAAAGCTGTTTACTCTTAAGTTTTTATTGAACTTTGTGATTTAGTCCAGGTGAGATGTGGCGTCTCGAGGGCAGCAGCTGCATGTGACGGACACAAAGAACCAACTGATCTGAATGCTCTCCTGGCTTTACTTGATTACTGAACATTTTAAAAGGATCTCTGTGTGTCTGCTGTGTGTGGAGTTCATCCTACGAATGGTGAACAGAGCATGTTAAATATGGAAGGTGCAACTGTGTCATCAACTCCTCTGCTCTGTCAGTTTGTACAGCTCGAAGACGATTCTTTGCTTTTACTTTTAGACGTGATGTAATTAAAGAGCTTTGAGACTTTTTCTGTGATCACACGCGGTTATTGAACATTTTTTAAAGCTTCAAACTATTTGTCCTGTTTTAGTTGTAAACTGGTAAAGTGAGCTGTTGAATCGATTTTATCTGGAGACACTGATGTAAAAACTCATTTAGGTTCAAAGCTAATAAATAATTTATTGGTCAAATCCTCCATTTTAATTCTTTGATTTATCACATACGTACTAAATTTATCCAAAACTAAAATTGTAAAAGCTGTAAACCTAAACTGCTTTTAATAACAATCCAAATGATTCAAATACGTTAATGTCCTTTAGTCCAGATCTGTTCCATGAGCAGAACCTTTTCACCTGCTGTGAATCCCTGTACAACAAATACAAGCAGGTGATCCGAAATGTGTAATACTCAAAATACATGTAGATCAGTGGATTGATGGTGGGTGGTGGAAATATTCTGCTGTGGGGGTTTGTGGCACAGGAAACACTGCACACAGAGAACATAACACAACATAACACAACTGCAGATGACGTTTCCTCCCTTAAGTCTCACACATTCATTCTGGTGTGAAGATGTGATCGTATGAAACAACGGGAGAATTCAGTACGCGACAGCTTCAGATAAAATAGAACATGCAAAAACAAAACGATATAACACAGCAACGCTGCAAAAACAAAACAATATAATACACAAACGCTGCAAAAGCAAAACAAAAATACACAAACGCTGCAAAAACAAAACGACAAAATACACAAACGCTGCAAAAACAAACGATATAACACAGCAACGCCGCAAAAACAAAACAATATAATACACAAACGCTGCAAAAACAAAACAATATAATACACAAACGCTGCAAAAACAATACAATAGAATACACAAACGCTGCAAATAC
>JAUBNQ010000025.1:24634195-24647359 GCA_032353495.1 Ctenopoma kingsleyae | reverse complement strand
GGATAGTGGCTTTGACGCTCACTAGTCCTCGGCCTCCTTCTTTCCGCTTAGTGTATAGTCTCAGTGTGCTGGATTTGAGGTGAAACCATCCATGCATTGTGAGGAGCTTCCTTGTCCTGATGTCAGTGGCTTCCATCTCCTCCTTTGGCCAGCTTATAACGCCAGCGGGGTATCTGATGACTGGTAGGTATTAATTGCCCGGATCTTGTTCTTCCCATTCAGCTGACTTCTCAGGACTTGCCTTACTCGTAGCAGGTATTATGCGGCTGGATAATGTAGTGGTAAGATCACCACCTTTCACACGGGAGACCAGGGTTTGAATCCTGGTTGTGACCTACCTCCAGCAGGGCTCCTTAGGCAAGACCTCCTCACGCTATACTGTGCCTATAGTACACTACCTCAAATATGAGAGAGAAACATATGACTAGAGTCACTCCGGCTCAGACGTCACCTGGATAAATAAGGTCTGCGCCAGATGTTGGGGAACCAGGACAATCTGACGATAAGTGGGCTACTAGAACAAGAACAAGACACCCATGGACACGCACAAATATATATAAAAAAACATGTATAATGATAAACGCTAAGATTTGCATCTCTTAGATCACTCACATGTTAGTGTGTTCATGATCACAGATCACGTTAGCTGCACCGTCATGACCTCTAGAAAATAAAAATAAATGCCAGACAGGTAGCAGAGATATGAACATCACTTTATTTATACTGCAGCCCCCCCCCCCCCCAACAGGCTAAAATACGTCCTCTGAGCTGCAGAGTGGAGAGAGAAGAAGTGTGTTTTACATTTAGCACTTCACACTTATGAAGATGTAAGAGATAAAAATGTACTTTTTCTGAATGAGGTTTGGTTTAGCAGACCTCTCACTCACTGACACATGACAAAGACTGTTCTTCAACATGTTTGCTCATTTCAGATTTGACCTGTTCAGCAGATACAGGTCGAAGCAGCCGCTCTGCTGCCTGTCGGCTCTAATCAGGTTAGAGCAGGAAGCATCGGGCAGCAGGTTGTGCCTCTGACAGATGAATAATTAGTAATCTGCAATCAGTCATATCATCTTACAGCAGACCCGGCAGAGAGCAGCTTGTAACGCGGTCACCTAACCTGCTTCTGTAGACGGTGCATTGTGTCTTATTATTAGTTAATACTGTGCAGCATAAAAACAGGCTCCCAGGTGATTAGGGCTCCGGAGTGACTGATCCTCCAGCCTCCACAGTCTCTTTTCAGGTGACCCGTGTGATTTGGCGTCAGACAGGACAGAGCTTTGCTAACGTGGATCACACACAGACTGATGCTGACTGTGACACACGGCTCTGCTGATTGGATAAAGTCCGGCTGTTCTCTACTGTACATTTAAAACACTGGGCACAGACATCACAGCATCTTTCTGGCTGCTCGGTGTCTCTTTGTGCTCAGTTTGTTTCCATTCCTTTATGCTCAATCTGAGTGGATTTATTTATTTATAGGGGTGACTGTGGTTCAGTTGTCTACAAACCCCAGACTTGGCGGTTCGACTCCCAGTTCGTGTAGAAGTGTCCTTGGACAAGACACTGAACCATGAACCCCTGGTGCCTTAAATACATCAGCCTGTCCACAAGAGTGTCCCCGAAGGGATTAATAAAGTGTCAGTTATTATTCATTGTGGTCATTTTGTGCCTCTGCAGACATTTTTCAACCCTCTGTGCTAGTTTCGCTTCTTTCCATCATCGTCTTTTGCCCCTTTGTGGTCGTACTATAAACACTATGTATGTATTTCTACTCTAATTACTCTAAACAGAGACTCTGGTCCAGATGCCCTCTGACCCCTTGTTAGGCTCAGAAACCCTGTCATGCTACGAGCTGTGACTCCGCTGTGGTAATAACGTAACACAGGAGTGAACACAGGAGCTCGTGTGTGTCCTTGGAGCATCAGTGGGTTTTAATATCACAGCAGCGTTCTCCTTTAAGCAGGAGGAGTCCTCTTCCTCCTCTCTCTCCTCGCCTGTCCTTGGAGATGTGCAGATTGAATCCTCTCCTCAGGAGTGACACATTCCCACCAGGCCCTAAAAATGACCGCGTTTAATTAATTGCTCCATCAATCCATTAATAGCAGCTATAATTAGACGACCATGAGAGATCACTGCGAGATTAAACAAACCACCTGACTGAACTGGAATCTGCACTTGTTACCTTTTTATTCACAGCAGAGGATCTGACGGAGTACTGGCCGGACTGCCATCTTATACTGCAGTACAGGAGTACAAGAAAGTATCAGAAGTAAAAGTACACAAGTATTCTCTGTTCTGAAGAAGTCCAGATAAATTACTTACATAAAGTACTTATGTAAAGTACTACTAACAAATATCAACACCACAATAATAATAAATACTTTATTGATGCCTTTGGGGAAATTGTTGTTTGGACCTGTGTCAGCGCTACTACAGGGTTTCGGTGTCTTGTCCCACCTTGACATGTAGCTTTGGGGGGACTGAGAATCGAACCATTGACCCTTGGTTTGGAAGACGACTGCTCTACCCACCGAGCTATCATGCCGCCCCTATGTGCCTCATATCTCACAAACTCGTTCACATAAATGTATTGCTGTAAAAAGTACTATAAGTTATATACTACGTTCAGTGGAGTAGAAGTATAAAGTAGCAGTGGTACTCTGAAGTAAGAGTGGTGGTTTGTCCTCAGACTGTGAGCAGCTGTGACTCACACACAGTGAAGAGTTACTCAGAGTCACACTGATGGAAACAGACGCTCCGATGCTCTGCACCAGTATAAATATCTAACAACAGAAAGGCATGCTGGGATTGTCGGTTTCCGGCTACGTTCACACATCAGGCCTTAAGTCTGATGTTACCCACCACTGAGGTCCTGAACTGCTGATGAAATGTGAGTCAGAGGTCACACACATCACACAAGTGTGACACCAGAAACCAGAACTCCCATCCACAGCCCCACATGTGGCTTTAACAACACAAACAAGTTGGTTATCAGCACTGAGAATGTTCTCCGTTTTAAACCACCAGGCCACTGTTTAATGACACCTCAGTCAGCTCCACCCGCTGATGGGTTCAGGTCTACAGCGTATGTCAGGACTGTGAGGGAAGACCGTCACAAACAGAATGAGGCAGCACCGAGGAGAAACAAGCAGCATCAGCATCAGGATCCAGAAGAAGACTGAAGTAAGAACAACGGTGGAACGGTCCACATTTCTCTTCCTGTCTGTGATCAGACAGAGAAGCCAGAGAGCAGCAGAGCTTTTAATCACTGACACGTGATGCTGCAGCAGCCCTGTGGCCACCAACTACAAAGCATGTTCAGAAAAACATCAGGTGATGCTGCTGATATCAGAAGAACATATATGTGTCCGTGTGAAGTTGCAGTAGATGGTACATTTCACTGTTTTCTGCTCTGCTGTCTGTTGATCTACACACTAGATGTGATCTTAGATTTAAACTTTTGCACTGCTCCCGTTACGTCTGCATGTTGTAGTAACTGACGCTGCACAGTCTCTGTCAGTTTAAAGCACCTAAAGATCGATTTGACTTGGTTCAGAGAAAACTGAGGCTCAGAAATGAAACTGTCCAAAAGAGGGAAAAAGCAGCAGTTTGATGATTTCTGGTTTTTTCCATTCTCAAAACTCGGCGCTAACATTTACTCTATTTTTGGCTCTTTTTCCTTCGAAGCTTCCACTCACCTTCCGCTGAGCCATTAATCACTTTCTGTTTGCTGCGAACCAGGCTCGTTTCTATGCACCTTATCGTTAAAGGTTCTCAGAAAGTTAACACACAGTCACTGTTCTGTAGTTTTTCCTTTTCAAATCATTCATTGAGTCAATTCAGCTATTTAAACAACAGAAAATTCATCTGAAGCTGTTGTTGCTCATGTTGCTCAGGTTTTAAACACGACATTTTCTCTTTGATGTTGTTCACGTCGTCATGTTTTAGGCCTTTTTTAAGGTTATCACTCAAATTACAGCTGAAATTAGTCAAATGACAGAAAATGTTTTAACATTCGTTGTGAGGCTTGAAGCTTTTCTTTGTCACACTGGAGTAAACTGAATCATTGGTGCTGGACAGAAGATCTTAATGAGGGACATTTACTGCATCTTTACCATTTAGTGCAGTCTTGAACTAAATATATCGAATCTTTTTGCACCAAAATAAAACCACTGAACAACCTTGTCCTGGAATTACAACTCAGAAAGACAAAGAGCATTTCTCCAGCACCAACGTGACGTCCTGTTTCCACAGGTGAACAACTGAGGTCTTTACCTTTAGCTGCTTAACACATGACTTCCTGTGCCACAGACGACCCACAGACCCACTGAGACGCAGCTTTAGAGCTTCAGCAGAGACTCTGCAGCTTTGAAGCAGCGCTCGCTTCATTTACCACAGGAGGCAGCTGGTGCAGCCCTGAAGGAGAGTGTGAGTGTGTGGGCAGCTGAACAAGACACTGACCTCCTGCAGAACATCCTCAGGCCAGTGAAGGTCCTGGTGGTGTGGTGGCAGCGTGGGACCGGGGCCACCGAGGCCAACTCGGTGTGAGAAGAGGACGAGGTGGAGGTGGAGGTGAAGGGCTCCTCTCCTCCATCCCGCTGCTGCTCCTCCTCCTCAGGCTGCTGCTGATCCATGGCTCGGCCTCTCACTGCTGCTCCGAGCTCGGCACAGAGCTCAGACAGCGGCAGCAGCAGTCAGACATTCTGACAGCTCCACTCGTCCGCAGCTGCTTCAACTTCCACTTCACAACTTCACAAGAGTCAAACACAGGAAGTGCAGCCGAGTGTGTGTTCAGCTGCAGCTCGCACCAGGAAGCAGCAGCATTCACAACAAAAGCAGCCCTTCTCTGTGACTTACAGCCCGGGTTAGGGAACAGAGGAGGGGGCTGCTCTGCTCTAGACTGGCTTCCTTCCTTGTCCTGACCCTCCCAGCCTGAGGAAGCTCTGTGAACACACAGCAGCAGAAAATGCAGGAGGTCTGATGACCAAAATCCAGAGTGTTAGAAGGAGCTGCTCCTCTCCCTGCTCTCCGACCTGTTGCTGCTCCACTTCACACTTTTACTTTCTGTCCTCAGACTCATGCGTCTCTGCTGCTCTGCTCACTGTCTACTTTTATCTCTGCTCTGTGGCTCTCCCTCTCTTTTTTCCTGTGTCCCGCCCACCCCCGACTCTGCTCGCTCTGATTGGTTGAGAGGGAAAGGTGAGGACTTTGCCACCTGCTGGTGCTTCTGAGGCTGTGCAGCTGCTGAGGAGGCCAGAAAAAGGAGGAGGAAATGAACTCATTTTGTCCTCTCCAAGCTGCAGCAGCAGCAGGAGCAAACAAAGCCTCTGACTCTAACAGCTATAATCTGTTTTCCCTCAGAATAAAGTCGTGTTTTATTCATAATATGAAGCGAAAGGAAAGTCAGAGAGAACAATGAGACTCACTCAGCATCGGCAAAGACACAATAAGTAACACACGTTTTAGCAGCTTTAACTGTGTGTGAGTGTCACTGTGTAACATCTGCTGGGATAAAGATGATTTCTAGTGCAGCTTTAACACGATCGTTAATTATGTTCCACATATTTAATCAAGTTTTTTTAATGTTTGTACAGAGACAGTTCCAGTTCCAGAGTAGATGAACCTGTAACCAGGTTTAAATCAGGAAGTGATCTGAGAAATGATCAGAGCAGAAATGAATCTGATGAAGTTCACACTGGATTTGTCTGAGACTGACTTTGCACCGTTACCTGTGAGCTCATGAGCAACGTGTGTCGTATAGTGCTCATGTCACCTGCTCATGTTTGGATGTTGGTGCTTTGCAGAACAATGGAAACTCAATGAATTCAACACAAGATAAAAATCAGAGACACAAAAATGCTAAAATCTTTATGTCATTGTTTGTGTGAGCGACTTTTGTAATAAAGTAAAACAAATATTTAGTTTCTTATTTCCTGTTTATATTAGAAGAGTGATGTAGAACTTTATTTCCAGCTGTGGATAACGCCACAGTCGCCCCCCACCACCCCTCAGTGAGCCGAGCTACGACTGAACAGTGACAGAAACAGACTGTAACTTGCCATGTGTGACTTACTGAGGGTAACTTTACTTTAGTGTAGGCAGCTGTAACTGACCTCCCTCCTCTCTGTCACTTCATTTATAATAAATCACAGTGTAGCGTGACTTCTCCCACCGCTCCATCACTGCTGGAGCAGACGAAGTCAACAAGTTTGAGGGAAAAACAGGAGTTAAACAGGTGGAGTAAGAACATTTTTCACTCTCATATTACTGACTTCATGTTACTGCGTCACTGATTCCACTGGAAGGTAGCTTCTCGGGGTTTCTCTTCTGTATGTGTGCAGGTGACACCATGTGACGTGGAGTCCTGCAGCCTCCAGGACACAAACACTGGGACTTCACAGTGAAGCTGAGCGACGAACGCGGCAGATGTTTAGAGGTGCTGATGAAACAAAATGAACCTGAGAGCATCCGTCAGTGTGGAAACTGCAGCCTGCCTCTCACTTGGATCACATTTCTGAAGCCCCACTCTGCAATGTGCTCCCCTCCCACATAGGTTTTACATAAAGATGGAGAGCCAGCCCACAGAGAGAGAGAGCCCGTGTGTACTGCAGTGAAGCAGAGGTCGCACGGCTGCAGCGAGACCCACGCAAAGCTCTTCCCCACGTGTACGTGGCAGCTTCATCCCCTGGGTTCCTGCTCTGAGGTGGAACTGAAGGATGAGCCGGGGTTATTTTTGACAGCCAATTAAAACAGAGGTGCAGCGGCCAAGAGGACGGGAGCTGAGAATGAGTCCTTTCTCTTAAAAAGATCCAGACGCATTTTTCCACCAAAAACCACAGTTTGCTTTAAATCTTTTGTCCTTCATCCAGAATCAGTGAGAATACGAACATGGTTCATTCTGTTAAACTGAAGTAGAAATGGTAACAGCACCGTATCCGTAACAAGGATAAAGAACCATGTCTGTTATTTTAGTGGATTAGAATTATCATATGTGAACATTACTCAGGTGGCAGGTGATGAAGATGATTACAGTGGAAAGAAAAGTCATAGCCTCAACAAGTTCTCCCTGTATCTGTGGCTCAGACCTGAACAACATCCAGGAGGAACTTCAGGTCTTCATGTTATTCCACAGCAGCTCTGCTGGGTTGAGGTCTGGACTCTGACTGGACCACTCTGTTACTGGTTCGTTGTCAGGCCTCCACACTGGTGACAGCAGTGGCTGCAGGTTTTGTGTTTCTGTTAACTGAGGGAATTTCTTCAAAACTACCATAAACATCCATCTGGGCTCATTAAAGTTTGGTGGTCAGAGGTCAAAGGTCAAGGTCACTGCTACCTGACGTCAATGGGATGGATAGCAGTTTTCAGACGTGGTACAAACGAGGAGCTGGAGTCGAGGATGAGCTGATTAGCAGGTAGCTGCTTGTTCCAGCACATAACTGTTCTGGCTGGGACCTCTGTTCCACGTCGTACCCTCACTCACTGTCCTCCCATCGTACCCTCACTCACTGTCCTCCCATGTTTCCTGTCTGGCTCTCACTGTCTTGAAAGGCCCTAAAACATATGGGTTATTAAAGAAAGATAATTCAGAGAGTCCAGCAGCAGGACAGTGAGAGCGTGCATGTTTTTATTCTGGTTGGTGTAAGTGTAACACAGCAGTGGAGAAGCCTTCTGTCCAGGAACACAGTCTGAGACGCCGCTCAGAGCGTTGGGCTCCATCCTGCAGCATTATTTCTGACAGCGACGCTCTGATCAGCTGCATCTGATCAGCTGCATCTGATCAGCTCATCCAGCCACAGTGCTGAAGCTCAGAGTTTGGATCCTCATGTTCTCAGCCACAGACAGACAGAGCCCCCCACCCCGCCCGCCCCCGCCCCTTTCTTCATGTCTGCTCATTATCTTTAGCTCAGTGTGTGTATGTGGCTCACACCACGTCACGTTTCAACACTTCCTTGTTAACTTCTACATTTTTTATTAGACTCTTTTTCTTGTACCTGTCTCACAGCCTCCTCTGACTCGTTTATTTCCTGTGTGTACTTTCTGTTTCTTACATTCATCACGTCTCAGTGATTCTCAGTTGTTTGGTGCTTTTGTCTCTTTTAAACTTATTTTCTCACCACTGTGTCGTCACATTTGAGTCTTTAACTGTACTAAACACGCAACTATGCCTCAGCACCAGCAACACATCTTCACAGCTTAATAAAAAACAGAAAAGGTCCCGACTGACTCACAAACATATTAATTACTGTAAAGAATGTACACACAAGGTTTATTTCCTTATGGGAAGTGAAAATGGGGACAAGTCAGACAGGCCCAGCTTCATGTTTGATACTTCATCCTTTTCCACCGTCCTCTTCCTCTGCACACTGAGTCAGGTTTCTGTCACTGAGCTGGACTGGAGTCTCTGGCCCAGCAGGTGGATGAGATAAAAGCAAATGAAATAAAACCTGTTGGTTCAGGTCTCAGCACGGCGAGGTTCACAAGTTGTGATTAATCCACACGGCTTGATGTGTTGATCTTCTCATGAGGTCTTTAGATAAAAAAACTGGAAAGTGGACTCACAGTCATGAACAACAAGCGTCTGATGGATCAAAGCCACCTGAACATGATCAGACTCAGGTGGATCAGAGCTCTGTACAGAAGAGTGAACGCACACTGGCTCTGAAATATTTACTCTGCACTTTACATGTCACAACTTCCTGTTTCTAAATCTTCAAACTTTCTGATTACTTCACAGGCCACAGAAGCGCAGCAGTGAAGGTTGTATTGTTCACTGGTGCTCTGGAGATGAAGAAGTGATGGATATGACAGAAAACACGTCCTCCAGGTCACAGCCCAGGTTTGTTCTACATAATCACATCAGGCAGGCTGTTTTTGGGCTGATGGCCTCTCTGCTCGGCCTGCTGCTGCTGCTGGGTTTTAGTGGCTGTAATAATTAGCCCGGAGCAGCTCTCTCAGCACGCACACGCTATCTGCAGGTTACTGTAATCTAATTACTTCTCCCAGTATCACAGGAGCAGAATGCTTTTCTGTTAGAGGGTCAGTAAGTAAATTACACACGGTGACCTGCAGAGAAGTTGCTCTCAGAAAATATCAATAATTTAATGAAGCAAATGATTTTTTCTTGGTTCACCAACACATCTGGAAACAACAGCATCTGTGTTTTTACATTCAGGCTACACCCAGTCAGAATTAGTTCATATTACATTACCTGTGAGGAGGAGGAGCCAAAACATGGCCACATACGAGGAGATGACATTTTCCTGCAGACAGTTATTGTCCTGAGGAAAAACTCTGTGTGAAGAATGAACTGAGATTCACTTATTTACTGTTTTCTTTTTCCTTGATCTAAACCTCTGTTCTTTCTCTCCTAAGCACATATACATACAGGCTGTGTGCCTCTCTCCTCTTTTCTCTCTCTTCAGCTTTCTATCCTTCTGCCAGGTCCTCATCATGGGATCTGGGGGTGTGACCCAGGTTCTACTGTCCGGCTGGATGAGGAAGCTGCTGGCATTCACCTATCTGTCTGTAGCTGTTATTGTCTGCTGTCTTTCTCTCTCCTCTGTCCATTCATCCCGACCGGTCGAGGCAGATGACCGCCCATCCTGAGCCTGGTTCTGCTGCAGGTTTCTTCCGTTAAAGGGAGTTTTTCCTCTCCACTGTCTCCTGGTGCTGCTCAGTGGGACTGTTGGGTTCTGTCTGATAGTCTGTTCCTCAGCACGCAGACTGCAGCTTAACAGGGTCTGTGTGCAAGAACTGGTTCTGAGTCCAGTCTGTCCCGTAGAACTGAACAACTACAAGCTAAACTTTTATTTAAGAGTGAAAGAGGCAGGAGAGGGTGAAATCTTTTGTCAGTGTCACTCTACAGAACACAACGCACAACCTCCAGACCCCCTCCCGTCTCCTTCCATTCCCCTCGTTCACCTGCACACCTGTCTCATGTCGTCTAATCACCCTGATGCCCACCGTTACCTCACCTGTTCCCCAGTCGCCCTTTGCCAGACTCTTCTCTGACTCTGCCACCACTGCCACATTTTTATCTCTGTCATCTTTTGTGTCTCTTTGTGGTCAGATTGAGTCTTTCAGTGACCTTTTGCAGATGAACCCTTTAGGCCCCCTGGGCTTAATCCATCAGTGCATCACACATTCACCTGGACCTGGACGGGAAGCATTGTGGGTCTCGGTTTTCAGCAGCAGACGTGGAGTGGAGCTGCAGTGGGAGTGGGCCGGTACAGAGGCTTCATTTCCACCCCCAAAACTCTACTGCCCTCCCTTACATAAAGAGCGTTACGAAACACAGTCAACAATCTGCTTTGATTCATACGAGCCCGGTCATGAGTCACTTCCACCAAGGCTGGAAAAAGTAAGAGAGGAGCTGCGATTATGTCATCGGGCCAAGATTGTACTGCATGGACTGAATTTCACATGTAGTAATACAGCAGTACGAGTACTGAAGAGTACTGTGGGCTGATCTCTAGTCCACTTCAGAGTCACTTTAAACTTTTCCACTTTAAAGGAACATTTGATTTCATTTTTATGCTTTTATTCTTTTGGTACAGCCTCTTTTTCTTCTGTAACTTTTAAGATGGATAAATTTTGACATTTATAGTTGTTTGAAAATGTATTTATGCCCAATTCTAAACAGATTTTATGGTCTTCACTTGTTTTTAGTTTAGAAGTCTTTTTCTTTTGTTATCTTTTCTACCTTGAGCTCTAAATGCTTTGGTGGCAAAACTCAGGTGATCTAAACATCTGAAAAACATGAAATAATAATCACTACATCACTACAGCTTCCAGAAATAAATAAATACTTATTTTGGGTTTTAAAAGAACAATTTTCTTTACAGAAAATGACGTAGACGTCAACAATAAACTCAATAGATTGATTTACTGAGTCTCAGCTGTAAACTCAGCTCAGACTCAGTGATTAATGAAGACGTTACTGCAGCACAATGAATACGGAAACAGTCTAAAAGCTTAGTGGAGTAACACGTTACTGCGTCAACAGAAAATTACTGATCAACATGCTGATAACTGATTATTAGTTTTTAAAGCAAAAATGTGATTTTTGTTAACAATGGATTAAACCAGAAATGAATCTGCAGATTCAGCTGTAAAACAGACAAATACAGATTTAGGGGCCTGCTGAGAATGAAATGAACAATAATTATTATGAGGAGAGTCTCTCAATCTGTCCCCTGCTTATTGTCACAACAGGACGTGAGTCTCTTCATTCATCACGTAGGACCTGAATCATCAAAGTGATGAGGATTCATCAGTCCTGGCTGTAGTTCATAGTGGAGATGTGTGAGTGTGGACCAGCAGGTGTAACCATGATAACTGTCAGGACCCTGTGGTGTGGTTCTGGTTTCCTCTGAGCTGACAGCCAGACACGCGCCTCGCTGCAGCATGAAAGCCTCCTGATTGGCTTAATGTGCTTAAACTCGGATGTGATCTTACATCTGAGGAGAAGAAGAAGAAGAAGAAGGAGAAGAAGGTGGTGGTCCTGGGAGGAAAAGCCAGAGCTGCTGTTCACAGGCGAGCAGTCGCAGCACGAGGCAGAGCTGAGGAGAGATGTTAATGTGGTTAGCAGCTTCTAACGAGGCCAGGAAGTTATTACTCAGCACATGATGGATCCACTGCTCCCTGATCAGGTTAAAGGATCACACCCCTCACCCTGCACACCTGTCAGTCACAGGACGGTGGGAGCTCATTGGTCCACAGGTCCACCTGGAGGAGGTTTTTCTATCCATTCTGTGAAACAGAGCAGAAGAAGATTTACTGCTACTTTACTGCATATTTTAAGGTACTTTACCTTCATGATGTCAACAGCAATGAGTTCAACTCTGTTAAAAAACTTTGTACAAGCGTACTCAAAGTACATACTTTACTTTACTTTACTTTACTTTACTTTACTTTACTTGGCAGATGCTTTTATCCAATGTGACTTACAAGGAGAAGACACCAGCAATTCCCATTCAGGTTCTGTAAATTCTGAGTTACTTGAGAATGACTTACAGTAAAGTAAGTTATTATTTCATGAATGTCTTCTCTGCACAGTTTTGCATTTTACCCTCAAATACAACAGTCGTGGAGACGTGGTCTCACACTGTCATCTAAACGTTTTGATATTGTTTTTATCGTTTCACTGACCTTGTACTAAATTACATCTATAGAAATCATTACAGGAAGAATCAACACCTGAAGAATATTTATTATAAATTTATCCTATGACACCCGACAAACTGTGAAGCTGCAGTAAAGTAAAAGTATCCGAGTAATTTGACATGAACAGGAACAAGCTGCAGGAGACTGAAGTAACTGATGCGTTACTGTACAGCGCCCTCTAGAGGCTCCACTCAGTCACTGTGTCTGCAGCAGAAGAAATTAAATCAATTCGTTAGAGTAGAATGAAATAACTAATGATAAACACAAATATAAATGATAATGAACAGGATGGAATCTTTTTTAAATGTTTCACAATAAAGAGTTGACATTTACAATTTCACACTGCTGCAATAGACTTTATTATATATGATGTTATTTAATATGTGTGTGTTTTCTAATATTTTACAGTAAATTATATTTTCCTTCATAAATTTCAAACCCACTTTGAGATGCATTTTGCTCATGAAAGCTGCCGCACACAGTTTATTATTGTCCGTATTCTTGGTGTTTAACGCAGATTTTTTAGCAGCAGGGAAACAGACATAAAGCAGAATCATGTGCGGGTTGAAGGATCTATTTAACAGTTTCTACTGGGACCACATGAAACCAGAGAAAGGTTTGAGAAGCAGGCGGATGGAGGAAAGAGAACGAGTCCATCTGGTGGCTGGATGTGGAACGAGCATGAGACAGAAGAACAAACTGAGCATGATGGACAGACACAGAGATGAAGTGAGACAGAGCTCAGTGAAAACATCAAACTATGTCCCTCAACAAGACCACGACCACAACGTGGACGATGGAGGAGACAGACAGACAGACAGACAGACAGACAGACAGACAGACAGACAGACAGACAGATAGACAGACAGACAGACAGACAGACAGACAGACAGACAGACAGACAGACAGATAGACAGAGAGACAGACAGACAGACAGATACTTTATCGATCCCCAAAAGGAAATTTTACACACTGAACCTTTAGTTAGTAGAAATC
>JAUBNQ010000025.1:24586444-24608102 GCA_032353495.1 Ctenopoma kingsleyae | reverse complement strand
CCAGGCCTTTATGTCTTTTAAACAAGCTTGAAGTTTGACTAATTGATTAGTTTCATCTGGTTTCATAGATAAATATAATTGGGTATCATCTGCATAGCAGTGGAAATTAATAGTGTTTCCTTATAATATTGCCTAAGGGAGTCATGTATAATGAAAACATAATCAGTCCAAGCACAGATCCCTGTGGAACTCTGTATCTAATTTGTGTGCGCATGGAAGATTCCTCATTAACATGAACAGCAATGAGCAGCCACGGGGAGTGCCCGGGGAGCTAGCGCTGAGTGTCTCGCTCAGGGACACACCTGGTATGGGGGATTGGCTGGGTGTCTATCCTGCCACCTTTTGCATCCCAGTCTGATGCGTATCCCATTGAGCTACCCGTCCACCAAGCTGCATGTACAAGCATTTTAGCAGCATTTGTGGCATTCATCAGCTTCTTCTTATTTAAAATGTCCTTCAGGTACACATGGACATAATTCATCAGCAGTCCAGACCTGTTGCACTGTTTGTGAACAGATGAACTGATTTGGACTTTAAATATGACATTGAAATTATACTTAACAAACTTAATGCTAAATTAATATTCTGTTCACTATGTCAGAATATGTTTCCCAGACTTTCCTAATTATTCTTTTTTCATGTCTGCTGATATGATGACCAGCTGATGAGGTACCAACACTGAGCAGAGTACAGTTTAGCTGGTACAATGCAGAGGAAAAATGCTATAATGATAGATAGACGATGACGACTTCTGTTAAATTATTTTTGTTTTAGTTTGCTGATTCCTGACAGCAGCAGTTTTGTCAAAGTCTTTTTCCTTTTGACATTGTAGTGAACGAAACTTTCCCACAAACAAAGCAGGACAGGAGCCTGTTGGTGATTTTAAGGGAGTTTATTATGCTACTGATCAAATATCCAGAATCTGCACCTCCTCGTGAACAGGTGGTGTTCATCAGTCTGAAACGAGCAATTTACAGCATGTTTGTGCACCTAAGAGAGTTTAGTGAATCTGACTTGTCCAAACAAACCTCAGAAATTATGGACAAGAATATGAAAATGTTTGCATGAGGCCCAGTGAGTAAATGATTCACTGTTCATTAAATGCGAATCTGACACATTAAAGGAACTTAGGAAGATGTCAATATCTTATTTTTGATTTCTCTCCAAATAACCCTCTTGTACTTCTTCTAGAAATGCATGGAGACCAAAAACACCATTCTGGCTCGTCAGAAAGAGATGCAGCTTTCTCTGGACAAAGTCAAGCACCTGATTCGCCTCATCCAAGCCTTCAACTTCAACCAAGCTCTGGCAGAGACGGAGGGTAAAGACGTCAGTGCCAGAGTGCAGGACAGGGCTGAAGGTGATGCAGAAACTGCACCAGAAGCCAATTCTGTAGAGAAAGTGAAGGCTGTGAGCTCCTCAGTCAGCAACAATGCTGACGGAAACAACAAAGAAGAGCAGCATGGAGCCACAGGGAGCAATCAGACCAGATCAGCAGCAGCAGCAACAGGAGGAGACACCGACAGCCAGCCTGTTGTGGAAGACAGCGCAGACCTAACAGAGGATAACAGCCCCGGTGTGGGGGCAGGGGGCAAGGTTGGGCCTGGTGTTGGGGCAGGGGGAGGGGGTAATGCAGGGACTGGTCTCCAGGCGGAGTTTGTGGCCAAGCCTGAGACTGATGCAGTTCCAGTGGTTGACATTCCCACTTCTCTAGTGGTTGCGACTGTTGCCACCACCAACGGTACAACTGAGCCGGCCTGCCCTGACCACAACCCTGCAGGAGGCTGCACCACCAACAACACCACCAAATCTGAGAACAAGATGGCTGCCGTCAACCCTCCAGAGACAGCAATGGAGAAGAAACAGGACGAGATCACTGACAGTGACGGCAGCAACACCAACAACAGCAAAACCTCAGAACCCTCCCAGCATTCTTTGCCAGCTCTTGTCATCAGTTTGGACAATAAAAAATAATGTTATGTCTCTTGAGTTGCGGGAATTCAAACATATATATTAAAAAAAAGACTTTTGCTTGCACCATATGGTGCCCTGAAGTTGCCAATCTGTATAAATGTTGTTTGTTTGCATTGTATTGTCAGACTGTGTCAATGGTAGATATACAGCCCAAGTCACGTGGCTCTGGGAAGTCGTAGGCAGTTCTTCCCACGGAGCTGGGGTACAGTAAGCCCTACGTACCAGTGTCATCATGCCAATTAGTGATAGACGTCAGTGGTGGGAATGCTCAAAGGGAGATTTAATTCATCATCACACCAGTGTGTGCCTGTTATAGTGGCCCCTGTGTTCTCTTGTGGGGTGGGGAGGTAGGTTCACACGGGTACGAAGATATCCGAGAACATGGAACCAAACATCTGTCAGGGGTTAATGGTCTAAAAAGCAGTGTTGTGATAGAGTATGCGTACTGAAAAGAGAACCTGTTCATCCCCTCGTCCCAAACTAATGTGAACAACCTTTAACTTCTGCAGTCCTAAGACCCTGATCACCTAAACCTCCAACCTCCTTTATTAACCCTAACCCTAACCCAAAGCCCTAATCAATAACAACTCCTTCTTCTCCATCTGCTTCCTTCAGTCAGCAAAAACATCATAATCTTTCCCACTAACCAGTAGCATTAACTTTCCCCTAGTGACTAAACCTTAAACCTGATTTCCCCAGTCCTCCAAGAATCCAGCATGACCTCCCTCTTTGTTCCACAAGGGCTCAGCTTGCTTCTACTAAATATCATTTAAATGCCCAATGTCAAAGCCTTCCATGGTTAATGGGAGTGAGACTTGATGAATCCTAGAAATGGATTCTCCCCTTCAAGACTTTCATGCTGTTGTTCACAAACTTACCACCGTGTTGGATTGTTGATTCAGGAAAGGTACTAAAAATTATGGCTTATGGCTAAATTCAAGCAATGACTTAAACTATCTTCAGTAAACACAAATGAAACTCTCCTATCGACCAATAGCAGTAACATTCCCTTAATGACTAAAACTTACCATCCTCAGACCATCAGTGATCCATTGCCACCTCTCTATTGAACCTTGTCAGTCTAGCTCTGACTGAGGTTTCAGATGTGTCAGATGCTGTTCAACAGTCCAGTCCAAACCCTATGAGCTGGTCCCCTGCCTGTTTTCCAACAGTCCAATGACTCTAACATTCCCCTAAAGCCCTTCAAAACCAGTAGGTTTCCACAAGCAGAAAAACCCCCAAACGTACCAGTACCAGTGGTCCATCGTGACCTTACTCTTAAAGGGGTCATTATGCTTCAGACAAACCAGTTTATACCAAACGTTATCCCCACTGATTTTGACGTTGGACCGATGTTGGGAGGCAAAGTTTTCAGGTGCTTGAGGACCATTGACAAATTACTTTAAAGCATATTGACGCCTTTTAAACATCACTAATCTACAAATCTTAGCCAATTTAAACCAAACAAAAACCGTATCTTCCCAAGTCCACAACCTGATAACAATTAACTGAAGACTCTACCATCTCTCAGTCAACCAGTGATCAGATATCCCCTACCAACCAACACTCCCCGTCCCAGTTAACCTTCCCTACCCTCCCCATCTCTTCCCCACCTGTATCCCTGAGCTCAGGCAGAAAAAGAGGCTGAGCGTCATGTTCAGCAGGTACGGAGGACGAGGTCGAACAGGTGCAGTAGCCTAACAGATGTTTTCAGTGGTGTCGGTCAAGTGTAGTGATTGAGTTTTCATTCGTGAGTCAAGTGTGTCAACTGTGAGCACTAAATGTGAAATTGCAATATTGCAATGTCAACACACACAAACTATATCTGGGCTGTGTTTCTTTTTTATAGGAAAAGATATTCAGGTCTTCCTAGTCTTCAGAATAAGTGCTTTCTGTTCCTGAACCTGCTGGACTGGCATTACCAACACAAAAAAGGAATCCTCTTTTTGAAGTGGTGATCTTTGCATTGTGTACATTTCTGTTGAATCCTCAACTGCCAAAATGATGTTGTATCCAAATTCAGCAGGGACAAGTCCAACTACTGTATTGAAAAATCAAATCATTGGCGTTGTAAGATATAGATGCTACCATTTCAGAAATTGGAAGTCCCCAGATTGAGACAGGAGAGCTTATTAAACAATAACATTAAAGGAACTTTTTTTTCCTTGAAAAGGAGGGATTTGTTGTATGAACCTGCTCCTTCAGATGGATCTCAAAAGGACGATACCACAAATCCTGAGATTAAAGCACAAGCTTGCTGCATTACAAAGAAGTGCTGAAGAGCTTTTTGTATGTTAATATGGAATTAAACAGAGTATGCATCTCTTTGTTGTGATGTGACTTATCCCCACATTGCCAATATTTTTCTAGGAGGAAAAACAAACCTCTGTGTGACATTAAGGCTCAAGTCTAGTTCATATTTCCCGCAGGAGTGCACGGGCTTCTGCTGTCTCAGAAACCCTTTTATCCCCTCACAGTTAGACTAGTGTGTCTCTTTTCTTTCTGGAGCACGTCTGGGCTGAAAAGTGATGCTGTTATTCGAGGGCTTGGTGGCTGTCAGTTCGAGTCAGTCTTTGGTGAACTGATCACGACTTCTGGCTTCTCGTTGGGTACGGGGCCATTAAGAAACTCTGGTCTGTTCATTAATGGTGCCTCTGGTTGTGCTGGAACATTTTGTTTGTTGTTTATTTATTTCTGTCTCCAAAACATATTCACCCCTCAAATGTCTGATGTTTCATCTTGTTAAATAGAAAATCATCTCAAAACACTTTAATTTAGTTTGTTGTGTTTAATTGATGGAGAAGTTTGAGCCGTGCTAGCAGGATGGCTCTATACACAGCAGTGCTATTCCACCACTTTGGTCCAAAAATATCTCAAGAGCTGTTGGGTGGTACAAATGTTCATGGTCCCTTGAGGATGAATTCTGGTCATTTTTGATCCTCTGACATCCAAGCTCTAAGTTTTCACTTATCCTGTGAAATAATGGCCTCTGATGAAATATGTTCATGTTCCTGTGAGGATGAACTGTGTTTTTTGTTCTGTATTTTGTGTCCAACAATCTGGTTTATGACCAAATACGTGAAAATTTAGTGAAATTCCCCTCACGCTCAGTTACACCTGGTCGCACTGAGCTGAGCCTGCTACCTGGCTGTAGACTCTCTTTAGTTAAACACTCAAAGTGCAGGATCAAATCATTAAATATGAAAATGATTGTTCCTCCTCAAAATGTTTTAATTGGTAAATCTCAGCATAAAATGCAGTGACATCCTAGAAAAGTACATGTTCACATAAGGGGTGAATATATTGTTGGGCAACTATAAACCGAGCTGCTGCAGGTGTCTTTTTTTCATATCATATGAACTCTTGTAAGTGAATTAGCATCTCTGATTTTCTGACATCAGCTGTACAAACTGCCTTCACTCTGAAGATCCCAGAAAAATGAACCAGAGGAAAATCTGTGTAATGTTCCACATGTTTGGCCACAGTGTTGTCTGATAAATATCATTTGTCTCTGATGAAGCGTTCAGCCGTTCGAACATGGATGGAAAAGACAGAAAATGGTTGGTGTTTTATTTCTGGTTGGGGTGTTAGCCTGTGTTCACTCTTGGATGGAGCAGAGTTGTCATCAGGTTTTACTTTGAAAGAGCCCGAACATGTGTTCCAGAGAAACTGGACCTTTCCCTCTGTACAGTAGGTACCTCGAGTGCCTTTCTTCAAACAGCAGATAATATTTGTTTCTTGACTTGCACTGTGACTTGTAGAACCTTACTAACCCACCCAACCACCTGCCCGCCCTCCTGATCCGTCCCGTCACATCGAGCTCCCTGAAACTCCGGAGCACAAACCCGGTCCCTTCACCTCAGGCTGCCAGTAGTCAATGCAAGTTGAAACTACATTTCATATTAAGCCGTTTAGATTGACCAGATAGTGTTTTGTTGTTGTTTAATATAGGAGTTGCCTTAAATGTGTTTTCTTTTTCTTTTTACGTGATAAACTTTTACATTTGAAAGAGAAAAATCACTGCAGACGCCGGCGAAGGTCAGAGGTAACGTTAGTTTGGTGAAATCTGGTCGTTGTCAGTCAAAGAAATGCTCCAAAGAGGGATTGTTGGTGAGACAGTGACAGTTGTTCTGTGATGCACTTTTGGTTCTGACCAGTATTATTTTCAGAGTCTAAAAATGGGATGCGTCAGCAACACGAATTGCAGTCATGAATCTCACTCTGGGTTCATTTAATCCAGTTTGGAGGCCACAAGTTGGACTCTGGAGCTGATTTAGTTTTATTTTGAAAGGTTCGTTGTTCCCTAAGTGCTGTGTTTCTTCTGTTTTTGGAGGTTTGCTAAATCAGGTCATGTGAGCCGGAGCCTGTGTGCGTTTGGACCGAACAAACTAACCTGCACCCTGATCATGGGCAGACTTACACCCAATTAGCAACACTGTCCACTCAGTCTAGTGGAACGCATGCCTTCTTATGCAAATTTTTATACAAGATTTGTCAAAACCTTTTTAATATGCATTTACTTTGGTTATTTATTTTAGTTTTTACATGAAACTCAAGTCACCTTTTTTCCTTTGAACATTGATGCAGTTAAACAGTGCAGTAGCTGTGCACATTAGAACGGAAACATTTCTTCCTGACGTTGTGTTTTATGGATGGAGCTGAGACCGTTTTAGCTCCTCTAGTTTAGGTTTTAATTTGAACTTGGCTAATGCACCATGCTGAATGTTGGGCTGCTGGGAGCTGCGGGGGGCTCGATCCAGTCTTATTGTCTAAATTGTGTCATTGTCCTCTTCTGGAGAAAAGTCCTCGGCTTCTGTTTAGTCAAACTCTAAAAGTGAATTTATCCAAAGAACACAGCAAACGTGCATTTGTGTTTGGAAGCCTTTTCTGTTAAGTTACTCGATGCATATCATTTGGAAATTAATTTCTGCATCAGCATTGTGTGCATTCACCAAGCTGGAAGAGGACCACATGTCTGCAGCTGAGGGCTGATCAGTTTGTCTCTGAGGAAATCCGTTATGCATTACAAATGTTCATCTCCGGTTCCCTCTGTGGTTCTTGTTCTGGAAGCATCCAGTAAAGTAGTTCAGTCCGACTCGACTCTTTTCAGTTGTGTAGTTTTGAAACGATCAAGTCATGATTGTGGCCTTCTAGTATTTTGTCGAAACATGACATCAGTCCGTTGTTACCGCTTCACCATCCATCTTGTCCGGACCCAACTGTACACCTGAAGCTTTTACCTCATCCACAGCTAATTCCATTGGGGGTGTGTTGAGTGCAAAAAAATAAATAAGTAAAAAATAAAAAGTCTTTTTTTATCTTCCATTTGGTGAGATGCATTGTAGCGATATGAATAAAGAAAAAGTTCACCTGGTGTGCTGAATAATGTGTAAATTGGTAATTACACAATCTGAATATTTGTATAATTGTTTGTATTTTTTCATAATGATTTTGGAAAGGAATGTGTTTATTTTTTTGACTTCTGTTCCAGATGTGTCTTCTGTTGGCCTGACATTGTGACTGGTCTGGTGGGATTCTTACCTCTGTATTGAGCCTCTTCTGTGATGAATTCTTTGTATGCAGTGTTTAGGAAATACTGTAGGGAACATGGGGAGGAGTTGATATTAGGAGCATTTGATCAATTTGTATTTATTTATTTTATCATTTTGTTAATAAATTGTGAAAAGCAGCGAGTCTCACACATGGGTTTTTATTTCTTACTAACATCTCAAACTTTTACAGGTATTTCCAGTGAAATTGAACGGCCATTTCATTTCAGTTCATTATTTAATTTTTGTGTGTCAGAAAAATTAATCAACAGACAGAAAACATTAGGGAAGGTCACAATGATTAACCTATAAAATGTCAGAAAATAGTGAAATATTAAGGCATTTTTCTGTCTCATACTGACTTTATCATTGAAAACTGAGAAATTAGAAATATTCATATATTAGAAGTTGACACCTTCATTCTTTTGGCATGTAGAACTTAGAAAATGACTTAAAAATTAATCAGTTATCAAAATTGCACCCTAAAATTAACTGTCAATCAACTAATCAACTGATTAACTCATCGTTTCAGCTCCTGTAATGAAACTGATATCAGGGTCGAAAGGGGCCAAATAATTGCCCTGGGGCCCTAAGTGGGTTAATGCCAAAGAAATATTTCAGCAGCAGCTTCGTATAAATTACATCATTTAAGAATTAAGCATAAAATAAATTCACACTTGACTAATACACACTGTGCTGATCATTACTGTAAGTCTGTAAGTGTGAAAGGTGCAGCATTGTTCTTTGATTTAATACACGGAATATATGAATACAGAATAC
Organism: Ctenopoma kingsleyae; assembly: GCA_032353495.1. Classification (NCBI taxonomy): domain Eukaryota; kingdom Metazoa; phylum Chordata; class Actinopteri; order Anabantiformes; family Anabantidae; genus Ctenopoma; species Ctenopoma kingsleyae. Next base: position 24,599,799 of record JAUBNQ010000025.1, on the reverse strand, counting down.
AGTGTATTCACATACATTCACAATATATTCTTTATTTATATATGTATTGAGTTCCTCAGATACTCAGGTCATGTGTTAAATAAGCTGCTGCCATCACTGGTCCTCTGCAGCAGAGTGGCGCAGCGGAAGCGTGCTGGGCCCATAACCCAGAGGTCGATGGATCGAAACCATCCTCTGCTAACTGTTTGTTTTTTTTTTTCCTCCCACTACCTGAGAGTTTATCAAATAATTCCTGTAACCAGTCGTTCATAAAAGAGGCAACAGTTCAGTTAATGCTAAATTAAACTAAGTTTTTTTTATATTTGTAGTTTTTTATGGTATACTGTTTTGTCATGTAATTTTACTGTAGTATTGATAAAGTTTTAGGAAAGAAACGGCTTTTTTAAAAACCTTTATTTGTTCATCAGCAGTAATACAAAATGCATAACGTCAACAACAATAAAACAACAATAAAACAACAAAAGGGTCCAGTCGAGCTTGACTTAAAAGAGGATCTTAAGGCGCTAAACACAGAAATCGGAGCTTTGGCGTCGTTTACATTTATGGATGAAAAACGTGTCATATAAAAAGGAAGATTTAAAATAACAAAAGTCGGCTTCTTGTAACCATGGCGTTTGTTTGGAAGCGTGATGTCATCGTGTTACGGTTAACGTCACGCCGCGGTGTCTTCTGGGAGGTCAGCCATTACTGTTGGCGGTTATTTTGTTATGGTCCCGCTCGTTAAAACGCCGGTTTTCGGTTTTAATTAATAATAGCCATGGGGGGAAGAAACTGCTGCGTTAAACACTGTCGCCGCAGGTCACACGACCACCTCGGGAGGAAGATCCCCAACGGGCTAACCTTCTACTCCCCTTTCCCCGCCTGGAGGACGAACGAAGGCGCTCAGATATCGGCGCTGACGAGGAGGAGGAGGGCGGCGTGGGTGGCTGCCGTCAGCCGGAGCAACATCACATTCAACCTCATCCCCAAGTCCATGAGAGTGTGCTCCAGACACTTCCAGTCCGGTCAGTTTTACCCCACGTCCCCGTTTAACAGCTGCACTAGCAGCTCTGGGAACGTAGTGAGGAATATTCACATTAAGTAAGTTAAGTACAAAAAGTCAGTACTCCATTAACAAGTGCGATCAAAGTACTGCACTACAAGTAATACTTCAAGTGTTTTCACCTGTGAACCTGTATCCTGAGGTTTTAACACGTTTGTTCCACGTGTCTCATGAAGTTTCTGCAGAAATCAAACATGTTCAGTTAATTCATGAACAGACTGATGGACAGAAAACTTATTTCTGACTAGTTACCAAACGTAGCATCTGGTGGAGGTCATTTTAACCCTTTGTGTGCTGACAGAACCTTCAACCATGCTAATACTCTAGTTCATTTGATTTAGTTTGAAGTAGCTAAAGTTGTCAGATACGTGTTGAGGAGTTAAAGGTAACTTCAAATGGAAAAATCCGGCAAAGTACAAGTACCTCAGAACTGTGTTTAAGAAGTCGTCTCAGGCTTAACATCTGTTGTGTTCACAGGTAAGCCGGCTTATGAGATGCTGGAGTCAGATCCAGACTGGATCCCATCACTACACATGGGTCACAGTGATGAAAAAAACAGACGGACCGAGCGTCTGTCTCCATCAAAGATGAACAAAACACAAAGATGGGGGACAGAGGCGAGGCAGGCAGATGTGTTTAATGCAGAGACGCAGAGAGAATCAGAAGCAGCAGAAGGTGCGACTGAGGTTTTTACACTCCAACAATGAATGAAATGTTTGAACTGTGAAGGAGAGGACTGATACAGATTACTCCAGTAATAATTAAAGCCATCAGAACAACAGAAACGATGAGAACTTTAATGAGAAATGCGGTTTAACTCTGAGGCATATTGCTGCATATGGGACTTTTTGCTGGATCTAAAATGATCACACGATGAATCAGAATCATTTCAGTGTGAAAAAAGTGTCCGTTTTTTTGGAGACACTTTAGCTGTTCAGGGACATTAAATCATGTTTTTTTTGTACAAACTGTTGTGTTGCAGGTTCTGTGAAGACATCAGTTCTTCCCTGGAGCGAAATCAGGTCCATGCTGCAGTCGGTCCTGCAGGGGAAAATCAACATCAGTGAAAAGCCTGAAGACGAGACACACGGCCAACCTGCGAAGAACACGGACATCAGCTTCAGAGTAAGAATGAAACTAGTGTTTTCACTTCCTGTTTATTTCTGCTGCAGATCGTTTCAGTACAGCAGTGCAAATAAACTGGTTAATTATTAATAATAATCAGACACATTGCTCCTCGTAGATCTCAGTGGAACATTCCTAATATTCTAAGGCCCTCACGTACGTAGACAGGATGAGAAAACTATGACCAAATAATAAACAGAATGAAACCTGTAAATGAACAGAACCATTCTCAGAAATAGCAGAGATAACAACATTATTTTCACACTGTCTCAAGTCTAAGAGAGTTCTTCTAAAGTCTTAAATTGTATTTGTTGAAACCTGTAGAAAGCTGTGTTGGGTTATATTCAGGTGTTTAATTAATTAAGTGCATAATTACACAAACAAATGAAACTACAGATTATACAAGTTAACAAATGTGTATGTGTATAAAACACATCGTCTGCGTGAATAATGAACAAACATTTGTGGTGCACTGAAAAGAAGTAGTTACAGGAAATGAACAGAGTGAACTGTTTTTTTAAATGAGCAGGAGACTTTTAATTTGAAAATCCATTACAGCAGGTCCAACCCTGTGACAGCAGGAGAGGAAACATCTGCTCTGTGCAGCAGCTGATTTCTGTTCTGACGTGTTCTTCATACACAAACATTAACTAACGTTTCATCAACGTTTCAGGATTTCTTCAGAAACTCTCTGGAGGCTTCTCTGGAGGCCTCCAGCTGGTCCAGAGCCCACTCACAGAAACCTGCCTCAGCCTCTCAGGACTTTCATGTGGACCTAAACTTTAAAGTTCCACCTCTGAGGGAGAAGATTCAGACCTGCGAACAGAACCCTCCAACCTCCACGTCCTCTTCTTCCTCCTCTGTCTCCTGTCTGAACTGTGTCAGGCTGCAGAGGAGGATCAAGGAGCTGGAGGAGAAGCTCTTTCACCTCACAGTAGAAGAGGAAGACACGGAGACCTCATCTGAATGCAGCAAGACTTCTATCCCACCAGACCAGGTCCAACAGAGTCCTGAACCAGTCCACACAGAAGAGGACAGGTCTGGATGTAAGTTTAAGACCATTAAAGATGAACAACAGTCTGTCAGAATGTAAAAGATAGATCGCAGCCAGTTTATCCCTCCGTCCTCACTTCTGTGAAGGGTCTCTGGTTTCTGGTGACCCCAGTTAAGTAAAGACTTAAGAGTAAAGACTCGGGTCCAGGCAGCTGTTTCTCCTGGTCCCAGTCGCTATACCAACATAATCTGCATTTGTTTTCACTTTTCTGTGGTTATAAATCAGTCAGTAGGAGTTGAATCTGTCTGTCTCCACAGGGGTGGAGCCTCTCTGTCCTCCTCAGGTGCTTCTCCGTGAAGGAGACCAGGACATGGACTTGGCTGACGAGTCGCCTCCCTCCAGCCTCACAGTGCTGAGCTCATCCAAGAGAAGGTTTCGTGGGGTTCCTCGCTTCAACCACGCCTGGCTCAAGATGTTCTGGTTCCTCCGTTACTCTGCAAGCCTGGACCAGATGTGGTGCCACGTCTGTCGCATCCACGCAGACAAGTCCCACCAGAACCTGTCCTTGATAAAAGGCTCCAGAGTATTTAAGCTCTATAGCATCAAGAAACACAGTGGTCGCATCTACCACAAAGAGAACGTGAAGCGCTACGCGACACAGACATCTTCATGTTCCGTTTAATGTTTAAGCTCATGTCACCTGCAGCTGTGAACCACAGAAGAAGAGACCGAGCTGTTCAGTTCAGGTGTGTCACATTTGAGACACGGCCCAGTGGTGGAATCATTATTTCATTGGTCACTAGGCCGTCTGACACAGTCACGATCGGATCGGTCTGAATCCTTTGTGTCATTTCTGTTGTCAGAAACTGAACCAGGAGCAGAGAGCAGGAGATTTTATCTCAGAAGCCTCAAATGTTAACAAGCAGTCGTCGAAAGTAACAACGGGGTTCCAAGCATTTCATCATGGTCAATGTGTGTGTAAGGTTTGATGTTACAGCAGAGCATGTGTCAGACAGTGAGTCTGTGCTGCTGCCGCCACGATACAAACCGTTAAACCAACAGGTCAGAGAAAGGTCACCGAGCTGCACCTTTCACTTCCTTTAACCAAAGTCTCACTGAGGTTAGGTCAGGAAGAGTCACTGTAACAGCAGGGAGTAGAAAATGGTTTTCAGTAACCAGAGCGAGCAGTGTCCCCTCTGTCAGTCTGAGGCACTGATGGTTTATTAGCAACACCAAGCTAAACTAAATCAGTCCTGTATTAAATCCTCCTCCATCAAGCTGGTTCATTGTTTCAGCTTCTAACGAGTCCTCGGCTTCACAACCTCTGACCTCATCTCAACGTTGAGTCATGGCAACAAGGAAGAAATCCACCTTCCACGTAACTTCACCAGGATGACGGAGAATCACTGATGACCTCTGGTCTTTGTCTTTGTGTCCACATCCTCAACTGTCCAAATAAATACTTCTTAAATAACGACATCCTGAATTCTAATAATTATGTTTGCAGGTGTTAGAAGTACTAACTCAGTCTGTGTAAGTATCTGAAATGACACTTTATTAAGTCGATTATTGGAGCAGATTTTAACCCTTTATGTCCTGACACAATAAAACAGCAGACTTTATTACTTCATCAGATTCTGTTTAAAGGACTTTTTCTCCTCACTGGTCCTGGTGCTGCTCAGCCTGATCTGCTGGGTTTCTTGTAGAATAGTTATATTCTGTTAAATGACTTTTGCTGCTGTAGAAATGAACCGAATTGAATTTACAGGAACTAAAGCTTCAGCTCCATGTAGAGGATGAGACGTAAAATGGAGATGTGGACGTGAAGTACCTCTGAGTAGTACTCTGAGCAGTAAATGTACTGTAGGTAACAGTAACTTTGCAGATCCCTTGAATTTCGCACACTTGCTTTCTTCCGTTCTGCATGTCATTTCCTGTGATAAAACATGGTGGTCAAAGCTCGGGGAGGCGACTGAGTCGCTGCACTAATTCACGGGAAACTTTGCGGCGGCGCAGCCAGCGGCCGGGGCTCGGTGCTCGGCGGCCGGGGGCCGGGGGCGCAGAGCGGAGCTTCGCCGGGAGACGGGGTCCGTGTGTCCGCTGCGTGTGTGCACTAGGTGGGTCTGTGTCGGTAGCCACTGTGGCCAGTGAAAATGGCTTCCGAAAACAGCAGGCAGATTGCCAGCAGCCTGCAGACCGGAGCGTGGCGCAGATCCGCGTCCACCGGATCAGAGAGCGACACCGACACGAAGTTCAGTGTTTGTCTAGTGGTCTGTGGTCCGCCTGCCCCCCCAGACCCCTCCAGCCCAGAGGACAGTCTCCTGAGAGCGTGTGCTGTAAAAACCTCAGGATCCAGACTGTGTGAAAGTGGTTCCTGCTAAAACTGTATCGGTAGAAACCAGAGGAGCCTGTTGTTTGGTCTGAAGTTAGTGATGAGGAAAAACCTGCAGAAATGTGGTTTTACATGTATGTTACTGCAGTACAGTACTGCAGCGGGTACTTTTACCTGGAAATACTAGAATCTGAAACACAGAGGTTGAAGTGAAGCTTCAGGATTTTTCATGTTAAATTGAACATTTCAGGACTGAAGTGATTTGAAAGCTTTACTCACCTTTTAACCTATTGATCTCTTTAAAATGTACCTGAATGATGATGCTGGTATAAAATCATGTCATTTCACCTGCTCGTGTGGTTTTTGTCCACAGAGGCTTGTGACGTGCCAAACCTGCTGGATTTCCACCAACATGGTTCCAACATGAGCGAACAGCCGCCGGACCTGTGGTGTAAGCTCTGCTCTCATTTAGTTTGGTCAGTGACTGATAATCTGTCAAACACAGACTCTTATGAAGACCCTGTTTGGTCCCCATGGTTCTGGGTTTATGGACCCTGGTGTCAGTGCGCAGGGGGTCTGTGTGAATCCTCTGCAGCAGCAGGTCGGGACATCTGTCTGATTTATGTTGATTTCACAGTTGTTGGGTCCAGACTTTCTTCAGTTTAATCAGTTGTGTGTGTATAAGACGATGAGATAAGTCCAGAAGCTTCAGGCTGGATTTAGATAAAGCAGCTGCTGGGAACGGGGACGTCGGTGTATTCATCTGTGAACCCTCACTGTGAGCAGACGCTCAAAGGAAAGGAGAGGCAGAGCTTTCAGTTTTACACCATGTACCAAAACCAACACTTGGAACATTTGCTAAAATCAGCCCATTAGACCCTAGTTCCATTTACAGATACAACAGACATTAATGCCTGCAGACAGAAGTCAGAACCCATTCTTTATGATAACATCAGTGCACGTTATTTATTTCACACGTCACTGTTGCATTGACCTGTGTGAGTCAGTCCTCTTTTATGTGCTGTGGAGGAAACATAATGTTTGCAACCTCATGTTTGACCCTGTAAAAGTTCTGAAAGCTTGTACATGACCGACCTCTGCAGACACCTTTATATGTTATTCACTGTTTGTAACATGCGTCACAAAACCCTGAAACCTGCAGTGGACACTTTACTGTGTTTGTCCTCCAGTCTGTGAGGAGTGTCAGGACTGTTTCCAGAAGGAGTGTCCGTCACACGGGCCCCCGCTGTTCGTCCCAGATACACCCGCGGCCCCGGGTTTGGCCAACAGGGCGGCGCTCACAGCCCCATCATGCCTGGAGGTCTTCACTGAGGGGGGCGAGGCAGATGTTCGCTGCTTGGATGCAAACATCCCCAAGGGGGCAGTGTTCGGTCCATATGAGGGAGAGCTGGTGTCCAAAGACAAGTCGTCCGGCTTCTTTTCCTGGATAGTAAGTAAAACCAGTCAGAGACCAGTTTAGAACCAGTCTAGACCAGTTGCAGTGTCAACTTATCTTCTGTAAACAAATCAGATCTGTACCATCTCAAAATAACCATGACCTGGATGACTGAGAACCTTCACACAGATCTGTACCAGTTTTCCTGAGCTGGTTTTTCTGTTCTGATGTTTCAGGTCGTTGGTTCAAACAACACGTATCAGTCCGTCGACGGCAGCGATGAGACCAAAGCCAACTGGATGAGGTGAGAGTAGTTTTTAACAGAGACGTCCAAACATTGTCCCCACGCTGTGAAGTGACACAACAAAGACACACTGTGTGTACACATAAAGACAAACATCTGCACTGCTGGTTCTGCTTCATCTCCGTCACTGTGGAAATTCTGGCACAAATGTGTCACTTCACCATAAACGGATGTGAAAACATTCTTAAACATGAATCTATGAACTGATACCTTATCATTATTAGTGTGTTTACCTGGTTTCTGTAAATTCATGTTCACATGCAGCAGATCAGTAATCAGATTTCTCTACTACCCCAGATGTATTTTGCACATCTCACAGGTTTTAATTGTATTATGACAGAATACACTCCTTCCTACCTTCTTATTTTACTCTGTCAGTGCAGAACAGAGCTCCTTTTCACAGCACAGCCTGTCAGGATTTAACAAATACTCAGATTTATTTTAATAAGAGGAGGCATCGCTCAGTGTAACAATCTCTTCTTTTATCCAGGCAATCCACTGTTTTCTCTGTGAGAAAACATGTTCTCCAGGATAAATGTACCTGGAGAAACCAGGTTTCTCTGGTCTCCTGACCCTGATTACTGTCACCAGGTTTCTGTTTACATGACGGTTAAGAAATCAGCTGCTTGAGGAAGAGGATTGTACAGAATTACTTAAAACAGATATGATATAACAAATGCCTATATGAGGGCCTGACTGTGGCTTTGTTCCTGTTTCCGGCCTCCAGGTTTGTGCGGACTTCGTCAGAGGAGAGCAGCAGGAACCTGACGGCATTTCAACGTGGTAAAAACATCTACTTCAGAGTGTGTCGGCAGCTGGTGGCAGGAGAGAAGCTCAGGGTTTGGTACAGCGACAACTACATTCAAAGGCTTCACTGCGTTTCTCAAGAGAGCATTGACCGCAACCTGGACACAGGTGAGACCATGGGTAGATTATGAGGAAAATCCACCCGATCGACAGGTATTCTAATTTATTAGCACTGGGGTCAGATTGGTTTATAAATGACAGCATTTTTAAATTCATTTTAAAATTCCATGTAAATTAGACATTTGACTGTAGAGAAAGTTTCAGATCCTTTACTTAAAAATAAAATTTGTAAAATATAAAATATTCAGATATTATTAATATACTGCCATGAAAATGAACCTTAAGAAAAAGTATACGAAATATTCAGATCATGTAGTAAAGTGTTAAAAGTATTAAATTGCTTTGTTATATAATAAAGATATAATACTTACTGTTATATATTAAATTGTGACATTATTATTACTCGTATATTAACATCTAAAGAACATTTTCTGTTGTAGTTGGTTGAGATACTGCTGGTTCTTAACTATTGAATGATTGTTTTTGTGTTACTAATTGCTTGATTAATCTGTTGTTTGGGTCGTAAAACATAAGAAACTAGTGAGAATTTAAGTTCTACTGAGCTTAAAGTGAAACCTTCACAATGTTTTTGTACAACCAGTAGTTCGAACATTAGAATCAGAAAAAAACATTAAAAAAATTAAAATAACTGAAAGGAAAAGCTGCAGATCCAACCATTGAAAGAAATATATATTGATTCAGTCCTACTTGCACAGCACATCGTGTTTGATGTTCAACCTATAACAAAGATCTTCAGATATTCTGTGTGGAACAATCTGAACTTCGGTAACCACAGCTCTTGAATACATTTAGACAAGTAAAAGGTAAAATATTTATATTTAAGTATAAAGTGGCATAAAAAGAAGATACTCAAGTCAAGTACAATGAGAGTACTTCAAATTAACACTTACACTCAGTACTTGAGTAGATGTACTTTCTTATGTTTCACCGCTGGTCTTGTTTGAGTGAAGCTGTATTTGACTAAAACTGTTTTGTTCCAGAACCTGGGAGGCCAGCAGTCCTGCCCAACATTCAGAAGGACTTTAAATCTCCCTGCTTGCGGTTGACTCTGCAGGGCAAACCCAGCCCCAGCAAGCAACCCAGTGAAGAGTCAGATGGTCAGCCCCCTGCCAAGAGGAAGAAGATCGACCTTATCTTCAAAGACGTCCTGGAAGCTTCTCTAGAGGACTCCAGGAAGTCCAGGTCCCAGTCTTCCCTACCAGGGTATAACTCTGAAAGCACCTTTAATGCTCCTAAGCTAAAGGTGGAGGAGAAAGAGGAGGAGAACCAGAGCAGCACGGAGCCCTCCACCTCCTTCTGCCCCAACTGTGTCAAACTGAAGAGGAGGATTCTGGAGCTGGAGGAGGAGCTGTCCCGTCTCAGAGGAGAACAGGGGGTTGCTGTGGGTCCAGCAGTATCTGAACAGACCCTGTCCGAACGCGATCAGGTACCGCCCCACCCAGAGCAAGGCCCCGTTGAAGATTTTCAAGGTAGGTGGGGGTGTCCCTGGATATTTGTGCAGTTTTGAGTTACTTCACATAGTAAGTTTGGAGAGATTACATTTGTTTAGGAAAACGTTGGTGGATGAATCAGACTTCAGTATGAGGGGGACATGAAATGACATGATATTCTTAGCCAGAGTAGACGGACTGACTATACATAAATTCTTTACATGGTTCTGTAAATTGCACATTGTGATTTTTAACCTACTTAAGTTTATCAAAAACACATTAAGCCGGTGTCAGACTTTAATTATGTGTCACTTTGCAGGAATGGAGCCTTTGACGCCCACTCAGGTGGTTCTGGATGAAGATGACCAAGATATGGACTCTGCTGACGAGTCCATTGCTGCAGATCTTGTAATTTCTCCAGAGGACTCGTCAAAACTTTCCTCTGGAGGAAGCAGACGGATTCGTCGTTTCAAGCAGGAATGGCTGAAAAAGTTCTGGTTCCTTCGCTATTCGCCAACCCTGAATGAGATGTGGTGCCACGTCTGCCGCCAGTACACTGTGCAGTCATCCCGCACCTCCGCCTTCATCATTGGTTCCAAGCAGTTCAAGATCCACACCATAAAGCTCCACAGCCAGAGCAACCTCCACAAGAAATGTCTGCAGCTGTATAAACTGCGCATGCACCCAGAGAAGACGGAGGAGATGTGCAAGAACATGATGCTGCTGTTCAATGCAGCGTACCACCTGGCTGTGGAAGGGCGACCCTTCTCAGACCTCCGTCCGCTGGCGGAGCTGCTGAAGAAGTGTGAACTCAAGGTGGTGGACCAGTATATGAATGAAGGAGACTGTCAGATCCTCATCCATCACATTGCTCGGAACTTAAAGGAAGACCTTGCAGAGAAGATGCGCCTGTCTCCTTTCTTAAGTATCATAATGGATGCTCAAAATGACGACCTGTTCTCAGACATGGTGGCTGTCTATGTCCAGTTTCTGACCAATGAGGGTTCACCCAACACAGAGTTCCTGTCTTTGCAGAGACTGAGCTTGGCCAGTGTGGATGGATACCTCCAGGCTATGGATCGAGCCTTCGCCGTCCTGGGCCTCAGGTTTCAGGACTTGCTTGTGGTGAGTCTGGGGGTGGATGGCACTAACATCTCTTCAGGAATAAGAGCCAACCTATACATAGCCGTGCAAAAGACTCTTCCCTGGATTCTCTGCCTTCCAATAATGATCCATCGACCTCATTTGGAGGTGCTGGATGCCATCAGTGGGAAGGAGCTCTCCTGCTTAGAGGATCTGGAAAACAACCTCAAGCAGCTCCTCAGTTTCTACCGCTACTCTCCCCGCATGATGGCCGAGCTGCGATCCACTGCTCCGACGCTGTCCGAGGAGACAGAGTTCCTTGGAGACATCAGGGCCATTCGATGGATCATAGGAGAACCAAATGTCCTTAACGCACTCATCAAAGATTACCTGGAGGTGGTCGCACATCTGAAGGAGATCAGCAGCCAGACGCAGAGGGCTGATGCTGCAGCCATCGCGCTTACCCTCCTCCAGTTCCTCTTGGACTATCAATCCGTGAAGCTCATCTACTTCCTCCTCGATATCATAGCTGTTCTCTCACGATTAGCCTTCACCTTCCAGGGAGAATACCTGCTGGTGTCGCAGGTGGAAGCCAAAATTGAGGAGGCCATTCAGGAGATAGGTCAGTTGGTGGATTGTCCTGGAGAGTATCTGCAGGAGTTTGAGGAAAATTTCCGTGAAAGTTTCAATGGCGTTGCTTTGAAGAATCTGCGTGTTGCAGAGTCCAAGTTTCAGTCCATCCGAGAAAAGATCTGCAACAGGAGCCAAGGCATCCTTTCCCAGCGACTGGACCTGCAGAGCCGCTCATTTGCCAAAGCCTGCAAGGTCCTGGACCTGTCCACCTGGCCTCACAACAGGGCGGACCTACAAGCCTACGGCGAGGAGGAAATCCAGTTGATACTGAACCATCTGGAGTCCATTCCCTCTGCAGGTCAGGAGGGCTCCCAGGCCAGAATGGAGACTAGAGGCAGCCTGGTGGTGGAGTGGAAAGATCTGAAAGCCGACTACTGCAGCATGAATGGTTTCAAAGAGGTTATCAGTCACATCTGCAGGTACAAGCAGCGTTTTCCTCTGCTGAATCGAATCGTGCAGGTTGTCAGGGTCCTGCCCAGTTCTACAGCCTGCTGTGATAAAGGAAGAGTGTCTCTACAGAAGATGTGTAAGAGCAATCGTTCCCGGCTGACTCTGGAGCAGATGAATGACCTGCTCACCGTGTCAGTTAACGGTCCACCCATTACTAACTTTGACGGGAAGAGAGCGTTGGACAGCTGGTTTGAGGAGAAGTCTGGGAGCAGTTACTCTCTTTCAGCTGAGGTGTTGAACAGGATGTCGACTGCTGATCAGAAGTCTGTTTTGCACAATGTTGACGTTAACACAGAGTTTTACCCTGATATGTAACGAACTATGTGGTGTTTTAACCCTAGACTAACACTAAGAAAGAGAGGCAGTATCACTTCTCTGCTTCAGTGATTACAAACCAGGGCTGTGAAGTGCTAGTGAAGCTGAGTGGGGAAAAAAATGTAAAGCCAGTCCAGTTGCCTCTGAACATCACCTTTGGGATTTAAAGACAGACAAAAAAGTAACTTAAGATGGTCGCAAACCAGTTTCAAAACCCCGAAACATCTTTAAGTTCAAAGAGCTGCGCGATGAAGCAAAACTGTCAAACAACACAAAGATACATACACAACCCTAAGTCCAAAAAAACGTTGGGACGCTGTGTAAAATCTACATTAAAACAATGCTAACGCACATTTTATTCCCAATAGAACATAGAAAACATATCAGGTGTTTAAACTGAGAACATTCGTAGATTTTACACAGTGGGGGTTGTAAATAATTTTAAAGAGTCAATGTTAGATCAGTGTGACTCACAAGACTCCAAAGGAAAAAGAACTAGAAGAAGAAGTGACTATAAAGAGATGCTTTAGTAAATGTGCAGAGTCACAGTGCAGCAGCAGTGAGAAGCTAAACAACTTCAGAGACACCACAAAACCACAGTGGAGACACGAAACAACTACAAGAACACATCAAACTGACCACAAGTAACACAGCAGTGTGGTCTGTCTGTGCTCAGCTGGATGTCACTCTGAAAGCTTCCTGCCTGATGAGTATTTACAGGCTGAGGGCGACTGACTCACCTTACACTTATATATAATGTTAGCAAAAAGGAACGTGTTGTCAGAATAACACATGGGAAACAGAGAGATTCAGTCACGTAGTGCCTGATGAAACGGAAAAGACCGTTTAAGGTTGTATAAAGGCTTTATATTAGCTGCTGCGCGCTGTATATACTGTACAAACTGTAGATAATTTAAATGCTTCTGATGCGGTTTTTAAGGAAGAGTATTTTCTCTTGAATCTGGTGATTGTGCCACAATGAGAGAATGAAAGAACCAAAAGAAAAGGTGCTATCCTGCTACGCCATACTGTTACTGTTTTTTTCCCCTCATGTTTGTTTAGATGTTTACTGCAGCAAATGATATATGAAATATGTTTTTTTTCTCTCTGAAGCTTCCACTTTGTGTTTGAATGTTTCTAACTCGGGAGCTTCAGTCTTTGCCAAAGCTTTGGCTTCAGATATTTCAGATCCATTTTAAACGGTGCATGTTGATATTCAGCTGATGTTTTAACCATAGTATTTTATAATGAGTATGAAGACGTCTGTATTTTGATAGTGGGACTACGATGAAATGAGGCAAACGCTCGCTTTTACTTCATTTTTTAACACACATTTGGGGAAATGTTGCTTTGTGCCCTTAAA
>JAUBNQ010000025.1:24396182-24408756 GCA_032353495.1 Ctenopoma kingsleyae | reverse complement strand
GGTTTCCACCAAGCAAAGCAGTTCAAGTTCACCCCAACTCCTACACTCCACACGTCAAAGTCTCATTGAGGAAGACTTTGAACCCCACATCGCTCCTGTGTGTGTGTCCCGTGTTAGTAAGTAGCTCTGGATAAAATGACTCAATGTAAAGAAATCACAGTTAAACTAGTGACATTCACTCTGTTTTTAATTTTTTTATTGTTAAAAATAGTAAAAATATAGAAAATGCTTGCATTGTTTTTTTAATAAACCTTCTCCCTTTTCTATAAACTTTGTCATTAATGCAAAAAGTGAAGGAGTTTGAACACTGAGCAAACACAGCTGCCTACCACCGACAGATTATTCTCATATCAGGGACACGCTGCGAGTGTCGGGGGGCGGGGGGCAACGTGAACACGATTACTTCAGGATGTCATGTTAGGAATGTAGATACATAGCTCATACATGTACACACACATGCTGAAGGCCACGCTGGTGCGGCGTTCAGAGGGAAGATACACAGTGGAACAGATCACGAGTCTTCACCCTGAAAATTCCTGAAGGACACCTGGAAATCCCTGGACAGGATTCAAGAATCTTTCAAAATCCCCCTAAAACACTCTGCACTCCCCAAAGACCCAAGCTCTGTCTATAAGGACCTCCACCCAAAATATATTTAGAACCATTCCTACACTGACCCTTAAAGAGCCCTCCATGATTACTTGAGGAAACTTGGAGGTGGCCCTCACTGCCTTCACTCCCTCAGAAGAATTTAACAAATGAACCAATGCTTTAGCAGTGATTTCTCTCTGTGATACAGACACTGAGGACACTGGAATAACACTGGGGAGGGAGGGAGACGCCTCTTTGGATGGGGGCCCAAGACTGTAATTCTTAGAATGGCAGTGTGGTCTGAGTAGGAAGAAATCCAAAGATTTCAGAGGACGACATTTTCCTATTAGACTGTTTTACTGTAGGCTGTCACTGAAATTAAGACTAATCCAAAGACGTACATCGATAAATGAAACCGTATAGGATTCTTTTTCAGACTGTCAGGCTCTTGCTGAGGAAGATGTTTGCCATAAACATGTGACCTGTTCTGTCCAACATACTTACAGGAACCCTGGCTGCAGAGTTGGGGTGTCAGGGGGCTTGTTAGTTTCTCTGAGTGCTTTACTTTAATTTGCTTTTTCTGCTAAAGCATTTTCCCATCAGCCCACCTCGTCTTCTGCCACTTGCAGAAAGCATTTCGACAACCCCAAGAGAGGAGAGCAGGGCAGGTTGCACTCTGCTGTAGGATTTATGTGCAGGTTGAGTTAGCCTGGGCAGGAGCCCCTTCTTCATACCATAATACCTTCCAGGCTGGAGTTTACAGTGTTTGGCCGATATCAAACAAATTCTTTAGCAGGAGAAGTGAAATAGCAGTGGAAAGAAATGATTCACATTACTGTCAAAATTAGAAAAATATATGTGGAACTGTTAAAATGAACATTGCTGAGCTAAATCATAACTGCACATACACAAGTTCACCCAGAGTGGCTGCTTGGTGGGGCTTGGTAATCGTGACAATAGTCAAAGATGGATCCTGATCAAAGATCAGATGTTATCAGCTATTTATAGCTCATCACACATATGTATGGCTGCTGGTGTATAGGGCTATGGGAGGTGATGTCATGTAATCCCAGAATTCATCAGTCAAATTAAAACGGTACCATGTTGGCAGGAGTAATGACCCTGACTGATTCACCTGCCATAAAAATATAATGACACTTGCACAAATGATGGTTATCATACATTCGTGTATGACGTGCAATCAAAGATAGTTACAGATGGATGGTTTGGCTACATCTAGCTAGCATAGCATACACTGCTCGTTGTTTATGCTAAAATTAATTACTAGTAAGTAACAATGGAAAAAGACATCTGGATAGTGCAGGTCTGTAGCCTGTCATGTATTAATTACACTTGAGTCACAGAGACAACCTAACGATAACTAATCGATCAATATAACGTTATGTTAAAAATGTTTTGTTCGAAAAGTATTTCTACAATCCTCTTATCATCGAGAAAAGGGAGGGGATCCTATACCAACGCATGTATCAATACTGTCCATATCTGGATCGACCCGCCCATCCCTTTTTGTACAGTGTTGATTCTGGTCCAGATCAACTGTAAAGTACTTCACGCTGCACGTTGGACACAGGCCATAGAACAGCAACTGATAGAATGTGCACTGTAGCATGATACTACAATCTCGCTGTAAAGGCATTTTAATCGGTTAGCTAGGTCTGGCGTAGTACGATTTATGTGTAACTTTCAACACAGCGCAGATCTAATGTGTAGGCACCAGGGTTATTATCTAAAATGAAAAGCATCTTATACCTCATTAAAAGAAGAAATCAGTCCTCTTTCATGTACAATAAAGAAAAGCATCAAATTCTCACACTGGAACCAATGAAAATGTTGCTGATTATGATATGATAATTGATTTGTAATGGTTAATCAAATAATTGTTGCAGCTCTAGCTACTTTAGGTGTTTCCACTCAGGAACAGACGTGAAAACACATTTTTGTTCTCAAAGATCAACGGTGAAACTGGAAATATCCAGATGATGTAAAGTCACAATGTCTAAGTGTTGGTGTTCACAGGAAGAAGCCTCCTGTGACCCTGTCTCCATGTAATCCTTCCCGTCTGTAAACTGTCCAACAGGGAGACGTTTCTTTTCCAACATCTTAACTCTGTTTAGTCTGAGCTTTTGTCCACATGGTTTCTATCCATCTATGTCCTGAAATTAACTCAAACAGAAATTTTATTTTTGAAATACCAAAAGTAAAAATGAACTCAGACACAGTTCTACTGTGAAATTCAAATCTGATAAAGACCAGGTGGGACTAGACCAAGAGTGGGCAACCCAGGTCCTAGAGAGCCGCAGCCCTGCACTTACGGTTTCTGATTGGCTGAACACCTGATCCAGGTAATCAACAGTGGGAAGGACAGAGGTAGCTGGAAAACAAGCAGGACTGTAGCTCTCTAGGACCAGGGTTGTCTACCTCTGGACAGGAACTAGAACCAAAGTTTTCTGGGTCAGCTGGCAGATCGGAGCAGCATTATATTATCTAAAAAACAGCAAGTGGCTTAGATTGGATTACTTTGTAAATAGCACTCTCTCATTTGGAGGCAGCACACAGAAGCTCATTAGTGCTGTGCAGCTGAGGTTCCATTAATTAAACCTACTCTACTCTCTACAGTTTGACTGACAGAACACACAACGGAACAAAAGTAATGAAAGTTTGAAGCTCAGCAACAGCTTTCCATAATCAGATGTTTATGAAAAGAGGCTCTTCCTTTCTTAAAATCCTTAATTATTCTTGAAAATCAGCCTTAAATTCTTCACTTCATACTATAAAATATCCCAGATAGAGATTATCCAGCTCACAATTCGTTTAAAAATAATTTCCACTTCCACATACAGACAGATTTACATTAAAAGCTGATCTTTGAACAGAAGCAGTCTGACTCAGGTGTAAAGCCCGATTAAGCCCAGGTGCCATTTAGTGTTCATAGAGTCTGTGATGCTGTTCATCCAATTATTGTGTAACCAATAAGTAAAAGTGCAGCAGTTTTAACACAAATTACCTCCTACAATGTATTAAAATACCACAGACTGATGAGACTTGGATTTATATTAACAGGCTAGATAACAGTGAAGGGTTTTAATGGTTTTAATGGCCAAGCCATTATGAGGTCAAGAACCTGTGACTAACATCCAGCTGGGTCACTCTCTGCTTGTATGTGAGGACTGAGGTGACTATGAGGCCTCCAGTAAAATCCGTTTGACAGACAGGGGAGGACGGCCAGCTGGATGAAGGACGCAGAGAACCACTGCTGGAACTTGGCAGCGGACTCGCACAGCGCTGGATAACAGACAGCTCTGAGTGGCTGAGGGCTGCAGCCTAGAGCACAGGCCAGCGGGACGATTTGGCAGGGCTGGAAACCTCGACACAAAGCTACATTTGGTAAGAAGATGAAGGGAGGCTGGGGAAAACAGCAGCTGTGGAGATACTGAGTTCAGACAAAGACCTGTACTTCCATCTGCATTAACAGAAAGTGGGAAAACAGAAAGCAGTGAAACACCCGTCACAGTTTCCTCAGCTGTTTTATCTGATGAACAGCCCAAAACAAAGAAAGTGAGGAGTTGGAAGGATAAAAAGTTTGTGTGAAAAACAACTAATCTTCTGTTAAATCAGTGGTAATGTTGGCACCTGATTTTGACCAAGTTCAAGTCTTTTGACAGCAAATGTATTTTAGTCTTAGTCAAATGTTAGTCACTTGATTCTGGTAGTTCTGGACACAAAAGACATTTTAGTTTAATTTCTGTCCCGTTTCATCTTATAGGTGTGGTAAGTACTCACATACTTCTTATAATGCTAATAACAAAATCTAAATTAGAACTGTGATTTTTATGTTGATACGTTATGTTTTTTCCACCAACTTCTATTGAGAAATCAGAACCCAGTGTTCATGGCTCATACTAAGGACCAAAAAACAGAACCTCTCAGTCCCCGCTGCTTCAAGTCACTCTTCCCAACATTAAGATAGTAATATTGAATCTCACCATCACAGCCCCTTACGAGCGTCACAGTAATACTTCCTGGATGTAGGAGACTGATCAGTTATCAGCAGGATTAGCGGAGATGATCTCCATTTTAAGGATTCAGATTCTAAGCTCTGGTACAGAATTACAGCATTTTTTCATCTGGATATCATTTAACCATAAATGTTCTGAGATCAGGAGGTTTTTCCTGAGAAAACTGTAACATGGCAGCAGAGTGCTGCTCTGAAAGCCAACACACACACAAACACGAAAGGACAAAAAGAACAGGGAATTAAACTCCACCATTTGGTGGAGGACTTAACCCAGCTGTGCCCAAGTGTCCTTTAGCAAGGCAGAGTGCACCTTCTGCTTCCTCTTACCTTCTCACCGCCCACAACCTTCTTCAGGTTTCGGCAGTTGCTGCTGTCCACCTCCTCCTGCTCTATCGTCATAGCGACAGGCTGGCCAATCCCTGCAGAGTCCAGTGCCAAATTCCCAAGCTGCTCGGCTGCAGCCAAATCAGGGTTTTGTTGGCCCTCAAACGGGCCACTTCGAGGGGCCCCTAATGGCAGGATAGGGGCCCCCAGTTCTTTCTCAGTGTTTACCATTCCTGCGGCCCCAGTCTCCATTTTCTCTTTCTTAGTTTTCCCAGACACCCCATCCTTGTCCTTTTTCACAGCAGGGAGAGTACGGGAGGGTTTATTTGACTTGTCCGTTCCTTTAGTCGGGGTAGAGTTAGGGTTCTGAGGTGGTGGGTCCCCAGGAGCTCGACCCTGAACCTCCTTTTTAGCTCCGTCCGATACTGTGCCCTTAATGCTCTCCTTAGAGTTTTTACTACGTTTAGATTTGGATTTGCTCTCTTTGCCCTGCACCGCAGCTACAGGACTAACAAACTTAATATTTTCCGGTAAAGCAGCCACAGCGCTGGGAGGGGCAGCCATGCCCCCTCCCTCCTTACTGCTTGACATCTCTAATTTGTCCTTCTCCAAGTCGGCCTCCAGGTCAATGATCAGATTTCCAACACCGATATCCCACTCATCACCACTGTCATACGTGTCCACCGCGTTGGAGTCCACACCTTTCCCGCCTGCAGGGCCGCTGCTGAGGGACATCTTAGTAGGAGCGTCCCGGAGCGCCGCAGGAGGGCCACAGGAGGGCCGTGCTCCTCCCAGCCACAGGACGCCTCCTCAGGGCTGGACCCCGCGCCTCCTCCCTGCTCCCCACATCGTCTCCTGCAAACAGGACAAACTACAGGTTAGAGATAGGTCAACCACCAATGGGGTCACAGACTACATGCTGCTAAGGATTATTCTCATTAACTGAATAAAACATCAAACTCATCTTTAAATCACGTTTGTTCCAATCAACACTTTAAAAGATATTTGCTTTATAATGAATCAATTCTTAAACACTGGGCTCGAATTATTTAAATATTCATCAAAAAAAAAGGAAACGAAGATGAAAAACTCACTTTCAGTGTTTAGAAAAGATGAGAGCAGAGGTGGGCTCACGTTTCACCAAGTTACCGTTAACATATAAAATAAAGCAACTAAATACCAGCTTCACAGTCAAACTGTGCAACTGTATGTACTATTATACTTTCTGTACATGACAATAAATCTTAAGGAGAGAAATAACTAAATCAGTGCAACCTGGATATAAGCAGAAAGCTTCTTAGCTCCTGCTGCAGGTTTCAGGGTGATGAATGAAAAGCCACAAAAAGGATTAAATAGTCTCCTGCAGCACAATCCACCATCAGAACAATCCCACTGTCAGTCTAACAAACGTCACAAATACAGAAACACTTCACAGAAATAACAGCCTGCGCAGCCAACAGTCAAGATTTTACAGAAATATTAATGAAATTCAATCCTTTTATATGGTTCAGGGTCCGCCAAGTAAAATAAAGTAAAGACTTTCTGAGGTATATGCGAGGATATTCATAAGCTGCAAAGATCCCCAGAAGGACCTGAGCTGGGGACAAACACAGGATCAATGTGTTGAACCCAGGATCCACCAAAACATCATCTTTTCCTTTGCATAACAAACGTGGAGCAATTTGAGGTTTGATCTTACATACATGGACATAAAAAGAGGTCAGAAGAGTACAGTAGGGCTGGTGTTTTTTAGCAGACCCCTGGTTCTCTCAACAAAAAGCCAATGAGATTTTTTTCAAGCAGGTTTTGGATTATTGTAGAAACTCTTTTTTAGTCTTGAAAATAAACTAATTTAGTTTACCAAGATCATCTTCATACATGAACACCACTTTATGAATCTGAAAGCCTAAATGCAATAAGTTAATTTGACTTGGTGCACTTAAATCTCCCAACAACCTCTGAAGTCTCAATCAGCCACATGTTTACAGCTTTTTAAGACAAAAAAAAAAACTTATGTGGGATATTTACCTACAAATCTCATGTTGTAGAAGAAAACGTGAAAATCTCTTGATCTGTGTTTAACAAGAATAAAACTGACTTGAGGATGAGGGAAGTGATAAAATGGTAAAACGTGTTCCTGGGTTTTAGGACTCACTCCTATGGGACCCTTTTATGTAATTACTCTGGTTATAACCAAAGTGTACTTACTGTTCCTATACAAATAAAGAAAACATTTATGCATTTAAAATATATTCTACCAGCTTATTCATCAGTCTCATGGTGTTAATGATGAGTTAATAAAGGCGTAACCTTGTGATTCTGTGGTATATCTCAACCTTTCAGACTGGCTGAGCAGCGTATACTGAGTCAAAGTGTCCCGGAGGCTGTTTGTTGGGTGAATACAGTCTTATTGCTGCTGACATAAAGGCCGTATTGATGAGAGATCACAGCTCTTCACTGCGAGGCTTTTTCCCAGCAGTGCTCACAGGCGAGCAGCATGAGAGCGCAGACGCATCCCTGCTCTGAAGCCTCCTTCAGGCCACTTATCATATGAATGGAGTGGCGTGACCCCTGACCCGCTCTGACAATGCAGGGCTGTTGGCAGAACCATGGGTGTGGATGTGAGGCGGGTGGGGTGCAAGATTACAGACTGACTGACTCAACACTGATGCTAATTAAGGCTCCGGTTAACAGCGCATGAAGCAAAGAGACGAGCTGAGGGCGAAGACAGAGCATTACAAGGAGACGTTCTCGGCTGAATCAAGTGTTAAAATGTGTTCCTTCTCCCTTACACCACTTTGTAGTTTGGGACAAATGACATTTCAGGACATCGCTTCAGGATTGTATTTGATTAATTCACTGTGAAAATAAAACATTTACATTTAGTCATTAAGCAGATTCTTTTATTCAAAGCGACTTACAACCAATGGACACACAAACACACAATCAACTTGGTTTTCAGTGTCTTGCTCCAGGACACGGCGTGTGGACTGGAAAAACTGGGAATCAGGCCATAAATAATCAGCAGATTAATTCATAAAAATGTGATTAATTCAAATATGTTAAATCACTGACAATGTACACTGTGGTTTAAATGTGACCTTTTTCCAGCTTTACTAAAGCTAATAAAGGAAATGTGGATAAAACCAGAAAGACTCAGTGGGTGTCATCAAAGTAAAACTAACAGGAACCAAAACAGCTTCTGATCTGTGCTTTATTCAAGTTTCTTAATATAATTTAAAGTCATACATGAAACTCAACAGCTTCTGCTTCACTTTCACTTCCCTCACAAACTTCACAATCATTTCCGCGGAATCCAGAGAATTGAGCTGTGGTTGGAGTCTAATAAAATTCCCCAACAGCTCCACAAACACTGGCCCTGCAAAGATACAGCAATTTCAAGCAAATGTGGACAAGGTAAAGCAGAATTTAAGCTTGTACAATACTTGTGTTAAGTCATGTTTCAACGATTCATTTAACAAAAACTGAAATATTGCTCAATGCAACAGAAATTATAGAAAGAACATTTAAGTAAAATATGAGTTATTCTAATCTATTCTAATATTTCTACACGTCAGGAATGATGCAAATAAACAAAAGTGAAAATTCAGCAAACAAATTAAACGCACCACAAATATTCACCAAAAAAAGCAACAACTATGCAAGTCCACACTCCAATAAAGCAGGCTACAAAATGGATTCCACATGAAGCCATGATGAGATGGTGCTCGTTCTACTGAATGAAAGAAATAAATAAAGGAAATGTTGGGTGCACCCCATCCCGACAAGGTGGAGACAACAAGTACAGTTTCAAGGAACCAAGCAAAGCAGCAGTGATTGAGCAGAGCAGGTAATATGTAGATGGTAAAACTACATATTCCGCTCTTCTGTTGGAACTAATCAGACTCCTGTCGACAACTGTTCAGCTCGTGTGTAGCATGTAGAGTCGGAGGCAGACCCCATCAGGGACAGATACCACTCTGACTGACAGTAGGATGTAGCTTTAAACCATCTGTGGGGTGAAAATCCTGAGCAACACTGCGTTGCTTACTGTTTGTCTCCTTCCCCTTTGACTGACAAATACAGTCACATATTTCAGCTTATGCAGGCGCAGAACGTACATGGTATCTGGCCATCATCAGTCGTCTTTACAGCGAGTTCAAGTGCCACTGTTAAGATCAAAAAGGCGACGTGACATGTTTGTGGTGTCTCTGCCAGGAAGGAACAGGAACAAGCTTTATTGACATGATTTATATCTATCAAAGCCGTGAACAGCTTTTATTGTAGTTTTAGAAATGTTTCCCCCCCAAGTCTGAAGTTGAAATCAATTCTATAACTAATCTGATTCCATGTAAAAGAAAAACCTGTGAGGCGCTCCAACAACATAGTCTGCTTTCCTTAATCACTTCATCCTAAATCATTCACACCACCCTCATCTGCTTCAGGAGTCCTGGTGCACTCAACCGCCAGCCTACAATTATTACTCCGCCTGAGGAAGGATCTTCTCCACCCACCACCGAGCCTGTGTGTCTGTCAGCAGAATCATCTGAAAACATTAACTAAATCACCGTGAAATTCGTTTGACAGCGACGCTTTGATCGTAGGAACAGATGATTAGATTAAGGTCTGACTGGGATTTCCAAATTTAGTTTGTTTTAGACCAAACAGAGACGACGATGCAATTCTGAATCCTGAGGGGATGTTTTACAAGAACGGGGACTTTATTTCTCTCTAAGTGGTGTTAATGATGTGTTCAGGGCCATCGGCAAGCTGGGGAACTGTCCAGGGACTTTTACTCAAGCCTTTACTTTTGCTTTATCTGAACTTAATAATTGACTCCATGTTAAAGTGAATCTATTTCTAACAATGAAAAAAAATGTGCCATTACAGCTTGTTCTAGACATGAATCCACTTTCTGGAATCTGTTTCAACTACAAAGAACAGTAAAACATTCATTTCAACATTTATTACATGAAAAAGTCATTTGGTGTGATTTTGTACCACTTTGTGCTCACGAGGCTGACCTTTGACCCTGTGTGGTGGGAGCACTACTTACTACCCTAACTGCTCATCCTACGTCCGAGTGCCGAGAAGACAGATGGACAGACAGGAGGGAGGCAACACTAATCCTGCTGCTGAGAATGCTGCTTCAAATGCTTCATAAAACACGGCAGGCTGATGGCAAACACACAGGAAACACAAACCCAGTTCCACAACTACTCATCAAAGCAAACGGGAACCACACATTTTGGATCATGCAGCCACATAAAATTAACCTAGGTTAGGTTCAGGTTACGTGGGTAATCGGGGAACTCGTTTACAGACTCTGTAGTAACCAGTAAATCTGATTACTCCTCTACTTATTGAGGAAGCATGGATCACAGGTTTTAAGTGGAAACTGACAGAGCATGCTGCTTGCTGACTTCTTTTTTAACGTGCAGTAAGCAGACTGATAACAAAAACTGTCTGAATTGAACTAACACAACGTGGGAACTGTTGTTTTGTGTTAGTCCTTGTGTTAACAACTTAGTTAAATGTATATAAGGCAGTAAAATCAGCAGAGAAATTGGGTTTCTCATATCCCGACTATCATGTTTCTGTTTTTACATGACAGAAATCAGCTAGCAGAGAAAGACTAAACTCGTTAGTGACGCGCATGAAAACAGAGTCAGCAAACTGTCAGACATCAGGGAGAAATGTAAATCACAACACCCCAGCACCCAACCTATTTTGTTAATAAGTCAACAATTCTTTTTTTCTATAAAATGACATAAATGAAATTATAATTTCCTGGACCCCAAAATATTCCGTTTACTATGACACAACACATTCACACATTTGATAAACGGAGATGGACATTTTTCATGTTTCATTTTCGTAGACTAAACAATCAAGAAAATAATCATTGCTAATGAAAGAAACTTTGCAGCCCAACACTTCACTAACTGGATAAATACTGTATAAACTGAACAGAAGCTGTGTTGTATGTTAAGCAGTGAACATGAACCACTCTGCAGAGTTTGTGTGCTGAGCTGCTGGGGTGAGGACCTGTGCATTAATTCCTAAGCTGCTTGTGTTAAAATGACTGAGTGGATTAGCTGGTGGCATCCAGGCTGCAGAGCTGTTCTCAGATCAGACTTTCCGCTCCACTGCCTCTAATACCGCACTTAATTAAAGGCAGAGTGGTGGCTCCTCTGAGCTTCCTGCCCTGCTGTCAGACAGAGAACAGCCTCTTTATATGGAAATGAGCCAGAGATGCTGCGGCCCCACCGAGCCAGCCGGCCCTTCACCACAGCAGGACAAATCATCCGGGCTGCTCTGATGGAAACTTGGCCTGGAACGTTCCTCAGCTCAACACAGACGAGCCCGAGTGCTAGCAAGCATCTTTTGAGTCTGCTGGACTGTAAACTACACGTCCCAGGCAGAGCGAGTGCTCACGCAGATATTAACAGGCTGTCAGGCTCCTGATGATTTACACCAGGCTTTACTGCGCTGCAGGAGGAGGAAGATGATGCTGGGAGAATGCCAGCTTCAGCTGAGTGGCTGCTATAGCTCTGGCTCTGGTATATCATTACATTTACATTTATTTCACAAAGGAAGCCTGACTGCAGTTTAACTGGTAAAAGATTCTAACTGAAGCTGAATCAATGACCAAGTTAGTTAAACAGAAAACTGAACTACACTGATCAACCACATGTTCACTGGCTCCAGCTGGTCAAGTGTCAGGATTCACAGATTCTCACACTTATTTCCCCCCTAATCTATCAACTCTATTAAGTTAACTAAGGTAAGACTACATCAGTCTAATTCAACATGAAACCAATAAATCCTCCCCCATGGATGTGATAATATCCAGTTTGTGGTCCTCAGAGCTGCTGATTCACCTGGGTGATGATTCCAGAGGCTGCAGTTTGTGTAGCTGTTGAATAGCCACGATGCAGCATTTTGTAAAGTGTAGATCTTCTGGTTCAGCTGCTAAGAAAAAATATCTCAACTTGATGACAAGGGAAATGACACAACTAACACCTATTTAACGTCTTGTTGACATGTAGCTGGCAGAAATTTAAACAGAGTGAGTTTGCTGTATTTCAGATCGGAAGCATTTCTCTATAGAAGTGAATCAGCTGTATTCAAATTAAACCTGGTGTCGAACATGTTGCTGCAGGCAAATGCCCAAGCCTTCACTGCAACATCTGTTTGTCTAGAGACTGTCTGGAGAATGAGCGAGTTTGCAAACCACAGGTTCACTATGAGAACAGGAGGCGTCTGTATATTTATAGTTGCAGCTGTCACACAAAAGCACAAATCATCTCCCTACTCAGCAGGGCAGGCGCTAATTCAACGCAGTTACAGTCACTGATGGTACACAAAACACACTTTGATGTTTTTTAAGCTAATGTTAACAAAACACCACCCACTGCTGCCACCTAAAAGTAGAAACACACTGAACTAAATTTAATAGGGATGCTCCCATCAGGTTTTTGCTGCCGATTCCGATCACATGGATTGGCTGTAAATTTTTCAATTCATTATAGATAGAAGACTGGTGTGTTATGTGGTATTAAATTATAATGCTCCACCTGTCATAGCTTAATGGCATATCTATGTTTATTGCTTATAACT
>JAUBNQ010000025.1:24371502-24382941 GCA_032353495.1 Ctenopoma kingsleyae | reverse complement strand
CTCAAAATCATTGGCTGCCATGTTGTTGAAATTATAAATGTGTATATATATATATATATATATATACATACACACACACACACACACACACACACACACACGTATATTTATGTGATATGATTATTATATATTTATTTTTGGTGCTATTAATCAACAATTGACATATCAATCATTTTTCACATTTAAACACCAAATGTTCTCTGGTATCAGTTTCCTGAGTGTGAAATGTCTCCAGATTTTATGACAACGGCCCCAGAAACTGTGAATTTCATTTATTTTACATTTCACAGACAAAATGATTAACTGAGAAAATAACTGGCACATTAATCGACGTAGAAACAATCAGGTGAAAATCAGTGTGACAAAGTGGAGCTGAAAACCAGCTCCAGTTCACCTCCTGGATACTGAACTGAATATAACACATAATAAATTATTTCACAGGTGTTAACTGGCTGCTGAGAGAAAATGCATGAATCCTGGTTTTTATGCTACTGACCAGCAGACAGACATCACTACCTCCCCCTGTCTGGAGGTCTCCCTGTGTCTGCAGCGTGGACTCTCTCCAGGAAGGTGTCATTCGTCAGCTCAGGTAACTCCGCTCCTCACTGCAGCCGTCACTGTGGACCTCCTGGGTCT
Source organism: Ctenopoma kingsleyae (assembly GCA_032353495.1). Taxonomy (NCBI): domain Eukaryota; kingdom Metazoa; phylum Chordata; class Actinopteri; order Anabantiformes; family Anabantidae; genus Ctenopoma; species Ctenopoma kingsleyae. Next base: position 24,382,305 of record JAUBNQ010000025.1, on the reverse strand, counting down.
TTACTGGACCAGTGCTTGTCAGGATGCTCGGTGTGATGGCAGGTCACGTAGCCCTCAGCTCCTCTTGTTGCTCAGCAGTGCTTTCTTCCTGTTTGACCGGTCTCCCGGGAGGAGCAGAGAGATTGGTTCTTTTCAGCTTCCTGTTGGTGTCCTCCCCCAGGGCACACTGGCTCAGTAATCACAGAACAGTAGTGGTATGCACTGTACTGCCGTTTTATGTGTCTGTAGGTATTCATGAACACTGTGCTGGTATTAAGGATCTTATCAAGAACTTATTCGTGTGTGTCTGATGACACTGTGACTGCACAGTGCTACAAAGTGAAACTATCAGATGGACAATAAGATTAAACCAGCAGGATGTGATTTTCACCTGCTGTTTAAAGTGGAAATATATACAGGAAAGACTAATCTAATTAGAATAAATGTAATAATTTAAAATAAGTAACTGCATAAGCATTCCCCTCATTAAAAGAGACCTACATTATGACTGGTGCAGTCAGTTGGTTTAAGACGTCACACTGCTGATCTGCTGATTGTAGTATAAATACACTGTAGCTGGACAAGTGGTCCGGTTGCTGGTGGATCAGTATGCTGGACAAAAATGACGCCACAAACCCTAGGCGTGCAACAATCCTCCAAACCCACAGTTTGACTCAAACCTGCATTTTTGAGTCACAGTTCCGTTGATACTCATTTTTTGAGGGCCGGGGCCCTGAAACACACATGGCCTACACTCTGCATAACGCTGTAACAGCAGCTAACACTACTCTGGACTTATTGTTACTATTGTTATAAAACCAAGTGACAGATCCTCTGACAACAAGAAATATCAGATTTGCTCATATCTGGGGGCTTTAGAGAGTATTAAAATGCAGGAGACAGGCGGAGGGCAGGTTGGGAGGTAAGGGTCTCCTAATACAGGCAAAAGGAGCTTAAAAGCAACTCCTCAAAAACGTAACCGAAAAGAACAAGTTTAAGGATGGATACAAGAAGATTTAAGTCAAAAAATATCTTTGGAAGACAAACAGAACAGTGATTCAGAAGTTTGAAGTTTGTTGTCTGGAGTGACCTCGAACCGGACAGAGACAAAGGTAAAGTTACTAAATAGAGACATGAAGGAGATGAACATTTATGCAATCAACTATTATCTGTTTTATATTTTTAATACATTTACACCACTGTGCAGAGACCTGTTATGAAATGAAGTCTTTTTTCTGCTGATCAGTATCAATAAATAAAACGGTGAAAACACTTTTTACAGTCACAGTTCATTACCTCCACATCCTAAAGGTTTCTGTATTCTTTTAAAAAATGTGAACAAATACCAAATGTCTGAAAAGTCTTGGTGTGATGTGATCCCTCACTGTGTTTAATGATGTGATGATGATGATATCACAACTGCAGAATAAATCAGTACAAAGCAGGAACCAAACCTGTGCTGTATTCATTCACTACATTATGACAAGCTGCCGACTCATCAGCATGGACACATCATTTCATTATTTCAAGCTGTCATACAGCAATGAAAGCGACTAAAATCAGAAGAGTGACTCTTTAAAAACAGCCCCTTCACTGATTCCCTGCTGACTTACAGTAAACCTCCTCTCTTGTGGTTCACCACTTTTGTTTACATATTTTCAGTACTTCGTTCAGGAAAAGCTGTCTTCAGTTTCTCCAAAACCAGCATGGCTGTTGTTCCCCATGTTGTGGGTATCACTATTTATGTTTCCTCTCAGACACACCGCCTATTCATTGATTCCCGCAATCTGACTACATACGCACCAGTGTCAGAAAACACCAGAGGCTCCGCGTGAGCACACTCGCAAGTCAAAGTCTGTCATTGTTTTTAGTCACCTTCACACTCTATGGCACAAATTCATTGATGCACAATGCAGAACAGGGATGTCCTCAGACTGCTCTGTAAGCATCAACTGTTCAACAACACGAGGTAGACCCCTACAGCCCACACGTCGCACAAGATTAAACAAGATCCTGCATTTATCACTGGATTTACTACAAAGATAAACGTGTGTCATCTGTTGTGTCCTTTTGTGTTCAGGTATAATCCCACATGGTGCTTCAGCAGCCTGCCACACAATGCAGAGCTAAAGGCTGCTTAGCACTGCAGCTTATGTTTGACTAAATGACTGACACACTCTTTAATGGACTAACTTTAAGATATTTTACCTGAACCACATTTTTCTTCACAGTAATCCAACTTAATAACTACTGGTACAGGCCTTCAGTCCTGAGCCAATGTTATGCAACCACACTAACCTGATATAGGTCAGATTCATAGCATTATGTTTTACTAACAGCAAGAACAGCTAAACTTTTATATGAATGTGCAGCGAGTTACACATAAAGTTTAACCTGGTGACCCACTTCTGGGGGTATATATATTATGTGGTTAGCATTGCTGTTAGCCTCGTTACTGATCATCGGACTGTTGCCTGATTATGTCCTAGGGACGTTAAATAAAAGCTTAAAATGTTGCTAGATATTGATTATTACACCACCTACATGTGCAAAAAGGAATAAATTGTAAACACACCAGTTATATGGAGCTAGCTAGCCTAGCTACCATTAGCAGAGTAAATCGGGAGGCTAGCTCACGGCGGCTAACTCGTCGGCTGCCCTTTAGCGCAAAGCTAACATGCAAACAAAAAACGTCGTGTGGATGTTTTAAACGAATAATGTCGGCACCAGTCACACACAGTGATATCAACTTAAGAGTCCAGCATCGAGTGAAACGCAGGTGCTGAACATAATTTGTGTGTCTGAGACCAGGCCCACCGTGGCCCGCTACACGGCTAACGACATCCATTATCGGACGCTGTGCTGCTGATATTTTTAGCGTTGCAAAGTTGCACGGAGAATAAGTGAGCAGCTTTAAAACAAATACGCCGACACGTGAAGGCGAGATTAAAGCCAGTAATTCAGGTCTAAACACCGACGTGCAGCGGTGCACAGATGGTTCATACAACTGTTGACCTAACGTCCTATTTGTCGTGTGGACAATTACCGATGCGGCGCTTTCCAACCTCCTGTCAAACGCGTAGCTCCATTATCGGACAACCGTTCAAATTCCTCCATCTTCCTTATATTGTTTCAGCCCTTTCCTGTCATTAATTTGCACAACATGCAGCCATTAGACAACAGAAGAACATGATAAATCTAAATGCTAACCAGGACTTATTTAAGTCGTACAATATATTGGAAACACGTTGAATATCGTAGTGCTGTTTGAACGGTCAGTAGCACCGGTACCAAACGGCCTTTAACCGGGCTCCCAAGACCAAGCATTAGAGAAACAGTCAAAACCTTCTGTTAACGTGTCTAAAACTGGACCACGCAGTGTGGAAATACAGGTTCGGTATTTCTAAGTAACGACACACAAGCAGCTCAGACGGGGACGTGTCCGACGATGGACGCATGCCCCTTAGCTCCCCGGTCTCTCCAGACAAAGACAGCAGCTAGCCTACTGAGCTAACCCCCGGCGTAGCTAGCAGGCTATCCCGCGTTTCAAAAAAACGAACCCAGATCCTACCGAGGGGTTCCGGCATCAACACGTCCACTTACCCCGTTTGGAATCCCTATCCGACCAATGTTCATGTGCACTCCATAGGTCCCGATAATCCCAGTAAAAACGGTTGAGACGAGCTCCCAAACTGGTGGATTGAAGAGGCAGAGACCAGTCAACGTGCTCCCAGTTCACTGGACCGCAGCCATCACACGGTCACATCCCGGAGAAAACGGGAAAACAGCGGGAAACGCCGACATTTTGGACTCACTTCTCGAGCCTGGACGACAACAAAACCAATCCCAGGTATTCCATGACCGCATGCGATATTCCCAGAGTTTCCAGATCCGCGTTATCCCTGCTAACAGACGCACAGACAGCAACAGACAGATAAACAGCACCGTGGGGCTAAATGGCTGTTAGGTACCCTGCTACCAAACCCCGGAACCTGGAGCCGCGGAGCCACTGGACCTGGACTCGATCTACTGGATTGGACTGGCTCTCTGGATCTGGATTCAGTGATTCACATGGAGTTAAAACTGGAATCAGTCCAGTGTCCTGTAAACATGAATGTATGATTTCTCTGGGATTATTTCTATTTAATATCACGACACTGTGAAAACATTAAAAAACTTATACTGTAAATAGAACAAAGTCACAACAGATGCTGAAACTGAGAAATTTGAAAAACATGTTCTCGTGTTGAATTTGATGCACAACTTCAGAAAAGTGTTGACCGCTGTACGACGCCCTGGACGTGGGTTAGGGTAGGGTTAGGGACGTGGTCAGGACGTGGTCAGGACGTGAGGACACCCAGAGCTTTAGTTTTTATGCAGGATTTCAGCTGCCTCCTTGTGGTATTTTTCACTTCATAAAGTCCCAGATGTTTTTTGAGTGGTGACAGCTCTGGACTTCAGTCTGGGCAGTTTAGCACCTGGACTCTTTTACTACTGAGCCGTGCTGCTGTAACACGTGCAGAAAGTGGTTTGGTGTTGAAATAAGAATGAAAAAAGATGTCTGAATGACAGCGTGTGTTGTTCAGCATTTATGGAGCCTTCACAGATGTGCAGGTTCCCCATGCTGTGCACTAACGCAGCCCCATATGGTCACCGGCGCTGCCTTTACAAACTGTCTCTCTTCTCTGAAGCATGGAGGACATGGTGTCCATGGCTGCGTCCAAAATCCCATAGGGTGTTTTCCTAAAACTTTCTGCGATCAGTCCCACAATGCACTGCTCCCCCAGAACCAGCCCTCCTGATTAGTTTGTCCAGTCTGGAAAAACTGGATTTTAAAATTTTCACTTGTGAAAATGTTTCTAGGTTCAGGCTGGAACCAGGTTTAGATCAGGGTTGGGTTAAGTTGGGCTGAAGTGATGGAAGCACAGACACAGAGGCATCGAAAGCATTTTCAGTGCTGCAGCTCATCTGTGTTCTGTGTTCTCTGTGTGTTCTCCATTTTCATCCTTAATTACACTGTAAGAATATCGCTCTCAGTACTGCACCCTGTGGATACATTACCCATAAAATACTGATTGAGTCTGGTTTATTTCCCCTGTAGCTCACACTCGCCTCACAACCTTTTCTGACCCCTTCACTTTTTGCTCACTGTGTGTTTCACATTTAGTTTTGAGTTGATAAGACTCGATACAGATCTTCACATTACGAGTTACTGACTGTAGATCGATGTGCAGTTACATTTTTAATCAGTTCAGAATGAAATCTACACAGTGAAGAAACATGAAGTATTTTATAAGGATCTGATTTAAACACTGACTCATGTAGTATGTGAATGTGATGTTATTATGTGCTTTTTGGTTTGCAGGTGGGGTTTTTTTCACGCACCACAGTAGCTGGCCTCTCGGGCAGGTTTGACTCATGGTGCCGTCACTATCTCGGTGCGTCCATGAGGTGAGCTCTCACTTTTCCTTTGACTGCTGCAAAGAAAGGACGAGAAAATAAAAGTCTCCTTCCCTCAAACTAACTGTTCCCTCATGGTGTGGAGTGTAGGAAGATGTGATTGACAGGTTAATCATTCGCCACCTGAAATTAGACTGAATCAATCAGGATCATGTTTGCATGTTAATTTAGAGTGACAGTTTGTCAGGATGATGTCAGCGCGGTGAATTAGAGACGGACTCCGACAGATGTGCCAGAGGAGCTGAATAAACACATCAGATCAGATCAGATCCTTTGGACTGAGACATGAAAACACACAGTGGATCAATGACTGGAGAAGCTGTAATAAACTCTGCTCATTTTCCACTGCAGTCACTGAAACACAGACGTTTCTCCCCTGATCGCCACTGTGGACCATAAAAAGCAGACTTCAAAATAAAGGCATCCCCCATGGTGTTTTCATCACAGCAAGAGCTCTCTGCCCACTCAGTAACAAAACATGTTCCATCCAATCCTACACACACACACACACACACACACACACACACACACACACACACACACGTACAGCTAAAATCAAGCTGACCTGAGTGATGCAGTGATGAACAATATACTGCACAATCAGCCTCTGGTGTCCAGTATCATCAGTATTCAGATGAGAAGTTGGGGAATAAAATTTGTGGATTTGTTATTCCAGTCACTTCTAACCTGCTGCTTGTCTCCTGAGAGGTTTCCACTCAGGCCTGCAGTACAGTTTAGATTTAAGAGATCACCTAAAAACTGAGTTTACACTCAGTGGACATATGAACATTTCAGGTCCATGTCTGCAGGGTCAGGGGTTCAGATTCAAGTAGCCGAGCGGGAAAACACCTCCTTAGTCAGAGATATTGGTGATTTTTACATACAGCTGGTTCACCTGTTGCTCTTCGCCTGTGAATACAAACCTGTATTCACTGCTTTACTGACATCTGAAGCTTACTTAAAGCTTAAACCTGTTTCTAACCTCCCTCCCATCATACACTGATTCCACTACAGCCGTCCTACCTGAGTAATTATCTCCTCTTTGATTTGAGATCGGACTGAGGAAGCTTCACTGAGGCTGCAACTAACTGACTGTGAAAAGGACGACAGAGGTTTTGCTTTTGCAGCAGCTACAACTGCCAAGAAACACGATTCTCTTCAGAGTGCAAGGCCCTGGCTCACCGTGCTGATTTCCTCTTCAGTTTAACGGTAGCCAGCGGCTTCATAAAAGGAGGGAGCGGTTTGTCTGCAGTGTGGAAGCTTCCTTTCACACACAGACACACACACACTGTCCTCAGACAGCTAAAGTTGAGCTGTGGTCATGTTTAATCTCTCACACAGCTCGTTCATTTCAGAGGAGAGTACACGACACGGCTGTTAGTCCAGGAGAGGCCTGTTGTGACCTGCTGTGACATATATGAAAGAGGAAATGTTTCACAGGGTGAAGTCACAGTGAAGAAAACCTGAGGTTACATCATGTTCATGTGATGAAAGAGCTGAGAGAAGTGTCTCGGGATGTTAGCAAAGACTCAGAATACAGTGCACAGCTGGTATTACTAGAAAACAGAGGAAAACCAAGCCTGGATCTCCTCCTGGGAAAAGTCCAGACCTCTCCAGGGACCCCAACATCCCCAGAGTTCTTCTGTGCCAGTTGCTTGGTGCTTTTACTTGCGAATGAACTTGGATCTGGAAATTTACACCTTTAAATACAGAAATTAAGCCGAATGTGGCCACTTTAATAAAGGTGCCTGAAGTTGGTTAAGCCAATTGTGGACAAATTGTTTGTCTGCATCCAGTACTGGTTTGGTTAGAAAGTCCAGTCTGTTCTTCTCCCTTCTGAAGCACTTTGACTCTTGTTGGGATGAGATTCTGAGTTTTTCATTATATGTTCCCTGAGCTTATAATGAGCTGCATGTAGACCATCCTGCAGACCTTCAATTAGCTGCTGTTCCTTAGTGTGAGACAGCTCAGAGTTTATCTACTCACATACTGAATAAAACTATTATACTATTATATTACCTGAAAATATAAATATTCAGATATCACATGAAAATGATTAATGCTGCATATGTTTAGTGCAGAAATCTACTGTAATATACACACACACACACACACACACACACACACACACACACACACACACACACACACACACACAGTAGCTCAGTAATAATTGATGGGAACCTTACCTGGCTGCACTGAGATAAAGAGGGGTACATCTCCATGGTGACAACCCCCCAGGCCTGCAAGCACACAACACACTGAGGCTCAGTGTGCAGTTGTTATCAGAGGTGCAGCATGCACAGGTCGTACCAGCCATTAAAACCTGTCACCAACCGCTACCTGCAGCAGAGATGGGACCAGAACAGCTACGAAGACCACCGCAGGAAGGTAGGGGGGTAGAGAGGGGGAGGGGGAGGATTACTGGTGGTTTGGAGACATCACGCTCACGTTACACAAAGTGAAGTTAAAATGAATTAGACACACGAACTGCTCCTTTGTGTAGTTGAGAAGTTACAGGTGACTCCTCAGATTTGTTGTCATGGTAACTGTATCACTGTAACAGGGAAGTAAAAGTATTACTACCACTGTGTAGAAATATTATAAGTGAAAGTCCTGCATTGAAAACAGTACTTTAGTATAAGTATTTGAATGAAAGCATACAAACATTTTCAAATGTAAAAATACTGTATGTGATTTCATTGGATAATACTCAATAACTACTTGGACGACTGTGGATCAGTTGGTAGGGAAATCACCCTTGATCCCCAGGATTGGTGATTTGACTCCTTGCTTACCTGTGCAGGTGAGCTCCGCCCTGCCTGTGGTGGACACTAAGGGTGTGAGGACACCGGCTCACATCCAGCTCAAACTCAAAAAGCTTCAGGTCAGTGGACGAGTGTTTTTTCTTACATCCATCATCCTGACAAGTTTCACTGGTTTGAAACCGTGTTGACAGATAAATCACATTTGACTCGTTAAACGTGTCTTCGTCTAACTCATCTTAACCAGGTCCCATTAAGATCAGAGTGTTCAGTTCTGCAGGTGTCAGGTGTCTGTAGCTCACCTGTCATTTCTTAAAATGTCCAGACTCAGTGTTTTAACTCTTGGTTTCCGTGTTCAGCTTCACGACGAGCGGCTGTCAATCATCGACAGAGACAATCGCCTCCTGGCCTCCAAACTGGCTGAGATTGTTGGATCTAAAGGTCTGGTGGACCATCGGAACCAGTACCACCTGAGGAGGTGAGAACTTAGACAGGAACATGAGATTTCATTTCAATACATGACATCATATCTATGTTTGTATTGTCCTGTGATATGCTATCCCATCATTCACTGCTGTGTTTAGTAACTAAATACATTTATGTACATTTGTGCAGCAGTTTGTGTGTCGTCATGGTGACATCAGCCCCAGTCTCCTCTCGCTCAGGTCTTTAACTTTGCTAAGATGATGCCAGTTGCCCTGTTGGACCGTTGAATAATTGATGTTCTCCGTTATGGTGTTGAATTATTGATCTGGATGTGTGATGGTGATGACTCTGGGTTGTCTCTGGGTTTTACCTGCCCTCACGCTCGTCTGTAAGGCTTCTCTGAAATCAGCTAAGGTTTGGTCTTTTATTCTCATGAAACTCAGGAAACTATGAAATAAATCCTGGATTAGCAAAAACAATGTAGATGCAGATGAATGTACTAGGTCGGTAATAATTGATTTAACATTATTTTACTGACAGTCCTTGCGTAGTATCTCTTATATTTTGTGGGCAGTTTTACTCAAGACAAACATGAGCTTTGTTTAAAATTGTTTCATATTAGGAACTTTTTTTTTAAATTATTTCTATTGAATTATACCAAGGTTTAATACATCATACCTATAAATCACTAAGTGGAATTTGATGGAGCATTAACAGCTAATGAGAAGATATTATGTACGTAAACTACAGTTCACGGCGGTGGAAAGGAAACAAGCTGGGAACACATTTACACATCCTGTAACTGTAGCTTATCGTTCATGTGGAGTGATGTTTGTGTCTGTTTTAGCTCCATGTTTGGTCTCCACCACCCCCTGAGGGAATATTTAGCTGTTATTGCTGCACTGTGTTCACCAGCTCGTCTGCCTGCAGGCAGTGTAAAGTACATCTGTTTCACAGGAGGCTGATATGAGCAAGGATTCAACCATTCAGTATATGCACAACTGTTTCTACTACTACTACTTTCTCCGTTAGTCATTTAATTTATTGTTAATTTAATGATTTGTGCCTTTAAATTTTCATGAGCTTATTAGCTTTATTCTGAAAAGACTTTGGAGTCACTAACCATCAAACTGCATTACTGGTCTCCCAGTAATCTGTTGTTTACCACTACTTGTCCTCAGTCTTAATGCTGACAAGAGGAGGGAGGAACTGCTGTTGATCAGCAGTCAGAATCAGGCCATCTACCAGCGAATCACATCCCGTCAGTCAGAGTACCGACGCCACCTGTGGTTGGATGACTGGGAAAGGACGGAGCGTTGGCGGGACGACATTTCCCGATACCCCAGAGGCCTCGCAGAAAAGCAGGTGAATCCAGAGACAAAAATATGTCAAAAATATGCAAAGCTGAATGTGTAAATTACTCAAAACATCATTAACATAGTGAATCAAAATGCACGACTGACTTTTTGTAGGTTGTAGAAAGATACAGTAACATGAATAAATACTGGTTCGGAATCTTTCTAAGAAACATACAGTAAACAAAATCTATTTTTACATCTAGAGTTCATGTCTGAGTTCAGCCTCTCTCCCAACATAAAACACCGGAGTGAGAAGCAGTGATGAAAGATAAGATAAGATGCGCAGTGTTCTGAATGAATGAACACTGAAGTGGCTCCCGCAGGTTCAGAAGAGGTCTGAGAGTGATAAAAGGAGACAATCAGTGTCCACCTCAGCAGCTCCTCTCAGTCTGCTTGTGATTATCTCAGGATGAACTCGATGCTGTGTGTCTGTGTTTGCAGAAGCCACACAGGAAGGTGAAGTTTGCAGCTGTGGAGGACAGCGAGCGGTCAACAAGCTGCAGCAGCACCAACGCTGACAGGACCTGAGCCCACGTCCCGCCTTCGAGGCTGGACCCTGGGGCCCCCTTTCATTTAGTGCTACAATCAAAAATGCTCCCAATCATTGGTCTGTAAAACACGAACCCAGGAACTCACACAACCGTCACATTTAAATGTCACACAGTGTAAATCACCAGCATTTAAATGGCTACACACACACACACACACACACACACACACACACACACATACACACACACACACACATATAAAGCTACAAACTCCTAATTTTTCAAAAGCTGCAACTGAAGTCTTTCCAAAACTGTGGTTCTTAT
>JAUBNQ010000025.1:24340283-24350376 GCA_032353495.1 Ctenopoma kingsleyae | reverse complement strand
TGCAGTTACATGACAAAGAAATTCACAGCGACTGTCAAGACGTCAGACTTTATGTGACCTAAAACTCAGCATTCACATGGTAAAAACAACCTGGGAACTGTGTAGTTGGGAACTTCAGTTCTTCTGTTCTGTCACTTAAGATGCATGATGGGAAAAACATCTCCAGTCAGCCTGGTAACATAATATAAGCACCGAAGCGTCCCAGTGGGTTTTACATATTGCAGAAGTGACTTAACTGGTGAACTCATTCAACAATAAATGTTGAGATGAGATGTCCTGCTCCAGCTGCTTTTCCTCATATAAAGTATACAGTGATCTCCATATACTGTAAATCCATGTCTTCCCCTCAGGATGGTGTTCTGCTCGGGGCGGTGGGCGCCTACGACTGGAACGGTGCTGTGTTAAAAGAAACTAAACACGGGAAAGTCGTTCCACGCAAATCCTACTATAAGGACGAGTTTCCAGAGGAGCTGAAGAATCATGGAGCCTATCTGGGTAACAGAACGCAGAATTCTAGAGACTCATAGAAGCTGATTCCCTTGAAAGCTTGAATGTAAAGTGAACTCTGGCCTGTTGGTGGCGCTACAGGTCTGCGAGCCAAAGACAGTAACTGAAAGTGTGGGTGTGTTACTGTTTGTGGTTTCAGGTTACTCAGTGGGCTCACTTATTTCATCTCACAACTCTCAGCTCTATGTGGCTGGAGCTCCAAGGTTCAACCACACTGGCAAGGTCATCATCTTCACCCTGAAGAACACTGGAATCCTGACCATCCTGCAGGCGCTGCTGGGAGAACAGGTCACACAGACACAGTACAATAAACTAACCGAAGCTCAAACGGGTTTGCTGACTTTTTTAAACCTTAGTGTGAACAACATCCCCAAGATAGAGGCCATGAACCGGCTTTTGGAGTTTGGTTTCTGCTTACCAACACATTCAACACATAACCACATCAAACACAAAATGTTTGGGCTGCACACAGATGTACAGACACAGTTATGTCTTGCAAACTTAGGAAGTGAACTTCTCAAGAAATCTCAAGTCACTTTACAGTGTTTAAGTTTTAAGACCGTCCAGAACATAACTATATGTAAAGTTATGTAGAAAACGCACAATCTACCTGCATAAGCTCTCACAGGAAGTCATGTGAAAGTGTGGACAGTCATGTGTTTTTAAGTCTGAGAGAACTGAGAGTTCTCCTTTTGTTCTGTTTACTCCCAGATCGGGTCATACTTCGGCAGCGAGTTGCTGTCTATGGACATCGACGGCGATGGTCAAACTGATGTTCTACTGGTGGCTGCACCCATGTTCTACAGCCACGGCTGGGAGAAAGGGAAAGTCTACACCTACGCTGTTAGACCACAGGTATGTACACACAGACCCATCACAGGGAGTTTCACAAGGCTGATCCGCTTACAATGTGCAGCTGTTCAGAACCTCCAGAATCTCTTATTAAGTGTTAAGATCAAGAATCTTGATGCATTTTTGTAGAAAGCAGAAGCATAGACTGAGAAACCCTTCAGGACAAAAGCCTAACTAAACTAAACTTCCTCCTGTCAGAAATCCGTTGTGCTGCAAGGGGCGCTGGAGATTTCTGACCGCTCTCAGAACTCCCGGCTGGGTTCATCTTTGGCCCAGATCCCTGACATGAATGGAGACGGGTTCAGGGAGTTGGTAGTGGGCGCCCCACTGGAGGATGACCACAAGGGGGCAGTGTATGTCTTTTATGGCCAGGGCAAAACCATCCAACACCAGTACAGACAGGTAACAGGTGACATCCAGTTCATCCAAACTGGAGAATTTCAGTGGGAAACATGAATAATCACCGAGTCACGTCTTCTCTTGTTGTCTCTCCAGCGTCTGCCTGCAGCTGGTTTTTCCTCAGGTCTGAAGTATTTTGGACAAAGTCTTCATGGGGTCCTGGATGTTAACGGCGACGGGCTCATTGACCTGGCAGTGGGAGCACTGGGAGCTGCTGTCATCATCTGGTCAGAGACTTGCTAGATTACTGTGACTTCAACTTAACAAAACCTCAACAATTTATTTAAAGATTTATCTCAGTTTTTTTGGATGCAAATCCAGACACACGCAACAGCACTGTCCTGATGACGCCTCCTTTCAGGTCTCGTGGTGTGGTGCGGATTCAGGCCAAACTGACCTTTGAGCCTGAGAAGGTCAACATCTTTAACAAAGACTGTTGGCGAGGAGGGAAGGAGGTCACCTGTATGTCTGTAACCGTGTGTCTGAGTCTGAACTTCAGGACCAAGACCAGGACCAAGACCAGGACAGATGTTGGTAGGTGGTAACGCACATGCTGATACACCAGCTTCTCCGTGCATTGGAGAGAACTTTTTATAACCCAGGCCAAGTTCAGTTATTTACCCCAAAGAGAAACTTTGCATTGGGTCTGAAAATAACAGGTTTATTGCTTAATATTGTTTTTTTCATATTACACTACTTCAAGCAACACATCTCTGTGACTATATAAAGCTAGAGCCTGGATTTCTGCCTAAGAACGGTTTGACGTGAACAGGAGGAGCTGGTCCAGCCTGATGCCCTGAAGAGGAGAATCCCACCTGACTGAAATGGGCGAGTGGTTTGGATGCACCAGTGTAAATATCCATGAGTGGAGATGTGGAGAAAGGTGGAGAAAGGTGGAGAAAGGTGGAGAAAGGTGTCACGGAGCGCCCACTTGCTCATTGTTGGCCCAAGGCCGTGATTTAATGCAGTCCTGCTTGTTTTAATTCTTAGGAGAGTAATGGAAGAACAGCAGCTGTTTTCACTGCTTCTTGGACTTTTTGGATCATTACATTTTATTAATTTGTGCTCACTTGGATCCACGACTGTACGTTGTTCTTCATTCTTTCACTCTTCCACCTTTCCCAGCTTTGATGAGGAAAACATTACACATGCGTATCACATGTCAAACCGGACCAGGAGGTTTTAAGTGAACTCAGATTTGGACTCAAACCTAAGTTCACAGTGACTTTTGGTGTTTTGTGACGTTTTCTGATGAGATCATGGCGAATTCATTTCACTTGGCGAGTCGTAGTGTGACCAGGCTCTGACACTGCCTCTTTTAGGTCTTTGAGCAAACTTCTCTTCCCAAACTGCTCAGTAGCAGCAGACAGCTTAGATTAGAACATCTGTCTGGTCTTCCAGCTGTGAGGACATCTGAGACGGCAGCATCAGAATCACCCAGATGTGGTGTTTTTTTGGAGCATCTGTCTGCGGACAGTCTTGTTGTGGCCTCTTCCTCACGCCACAGTGCTTTTAGGACTTGCTCTGTTGTCGTGTCATTGCGTAACTGGTTGCAGATGTGGTTGGCCAGATGTGCGGAAAGAGTGCTAACATGCTAAGAGCAGCCAGCTGCCATTAAACTGTGTCGCTCCTCCTCCTTCCATCACTTCATGTGTCCATACCTTCCTCTCTTCATTCTCTGCATTAGATCATCTGGACCTGATGAGACACTCAAACATTAGCACACACGCTAACACATCACCCGGTATCAGACAAACACAGAGGACAGGAACCATGGGGACAAACCTTTGTTCTGAGAGCTGCTGTGATCGCACTTCGCTGCAGACGTGGCGTTTTGAACACGAACTGTGTTGGACTGAAGCAGCTTACCTCAGCTCTCTGTGCACTTATAAATCAAATCCCAGCTTCAGTTGTTAAACAGACGAGAACGAGCTCTGCAGTTACACTCAGCAACGGCATCCAGCAACTCATAAGGAAGCAGGAACTGCAACACTTTATTAATCAAGGGCAAAGAAATGGTTCCCACATTTAACAAATACACAACTCATGACACAACTCTGTATGTGTATATGTCATTTGCTAAATGTGGTCTTATAATGTGTTCTGTGTTCTGGACGGGAAAGTGGCCTGAAAGATACAGGAGCGTTTGAAGTCTCAGGGCCAGAGGAGCTGTTGCATAAGGAGGTTTTATAGGTTTTGAGGTTTGAACTTAATAATTGTGAACTTGTATCAGTGGAACTTCAGAATAAGATCTAAACCCTGAAGTAAGCAGAATATGGACATTTTGAACATATCATCAGACAAACACAGTAACAGCACAGCCACATGTACACGTGGAGGGAGACTGCTGCTCTACACGACAATGACAAAGAGAATTTATGTCAAAAGAGCAGGCGGGGGCTGGAGGGGTGGGGGGCATGCAGAACACACACAGCCAGGACAGATGCGTGAAAACTGTTCATTAACAATCCAGAAAGAAGCAGCGGGCGAACAGATCCAACAGGTCCAAACATTTCAATCACAAACAGGTGGACTGACACTGGCTCGCAGACAGTCAGGGGTCCAGGCACCCAGACGGGGCCCAAACCAGCAAATACTAAACAGGAACACTGAAGTGGTGGAAACACATCAGACAATCTGGCAAACAACTGAAGGAACGAAGCTGGTGTATGAGACCGGTTAGCTAACAAGGATCAGATGCTGAGACTGACGGAGGAAACCTGGGGACTGTAGGTGTGTGTGTGTGTGTGTGTGTGTGTGCACGCACAGGGAAAGAGAACAAGGTGGAGGGAGGAAAACTGATAATTAAAACCGGAAAAGGATATGAAGAGCAGAACCAAAGTGGGACAGAACTGGGACACAAACTGTCTCCATTATGACTGTTTAATAGCTGCATGAGATGAAAACCAGAAACCTCTTTATTCCTGTTTCAGAGGAGCAAACGTTCAGCAACTTTAAACTTTACAGAACAGCTTCAAGCACAGAATCACACCACCGGAGGACGAGCATAGAAAATACTTTTTCCTCAGTAACATGAACAGTAGAATGTAAATCACCAAAATACACAATGAACACAACTGACTGTGTTCCTGAGTGGGGGGTCAGACTCGTACAGCACAGTATAGATCATTTCCAATTAGAGAATCACTGTACCAGTTTCTACTTCAGATGTCATAATGTCCTCATTATCTGCTCGTTATCAGTTGTTATCATGCTCGTAATTAAGGGTTGAGCTCCACCTGCCTGTAGGTCAGAAGATGCATATCATCAATCTGTGTTATGTTTAGATGATTTCTATCAGCCGTAGTGATTAGAACCGGAGTAATGGTCATCGTTGTTGGCATGTCAGACAGTTCCTGGCCCTGAACACCAGGTGACATCACTCTCTCCACGTCACCTGAAAAGCCTGCATAGCTCTTCTCTTCTCCTCCCAGGTGTTTGGTACAGTTTGGTGTTGGACGAGAGACGCTTTCCTTCTCGAGCCGTCCTGGATGAGTCGGACCGTCAGCAGCCCAGGAGCCTGTTTCTGCAGCCTGAAGGCCAGAGCTGCCAAAGCCTCAGCTTCTCCGTCCAGGTCAGAAAGATCCCGCACATCAAACGTTCAGAGGTTCAGCAACCAAAACGCTAAATCACGTCACGTCAGTCTCATTGTGTCTGATCGTTCGTCTGGACAGGAGACCACAGATTATGGGCGTCCCATTGCAGTTATCCTGGAGACAGGGATGCAGAACCCAGACGAGGGGCCGGTGTTGGACCCCGATTGGCCGAGCATCCTGAGGGCTGAGGTGAGGGTTAGTCCGGACGAACCCTCTGGTGGTGCCACATTTATCTGAGCCTGTTTTTTCACATCCACCTACAATTTATTTCAGTGTCTATCTGGCAGTGAGCAGCTTCTCCTTTTTCATTTTGTATCTCCCTACACTCAGAGTCAGTATGTGGTCTGGATTCTGGTTCTGATTCTGGTTCAGTATTTGTCAGCACAGAGAAATGTAATAAATCCTGTTTTCTGCTGCAGCTTCCCTTCTGGAACGGCTGTGAGCAGGAAGACACGTGTGTTCCTGATCTCATCCTCCACAGTCACACTGACCTCATGGATGTTCAGTGAGTATCGTCTGGTCTTCAGAAACACGTGTTCTGTTGTCAGGTACTGAGCGATTCAGATAAAAGTTCCCGTGTGTCACCTTAAGGCAGTTCTGCAGCTCGAAGGACCAAGCCAGCTGGTCACTGTGCAGCCATCGGGGGGCGTCGCAGGGCTCTGTGTTTGTCGTGGAGACCGGGAGGAGGAGGTTGGTGGTGTTTGCTCGACTGGAGAATCAGGGAGAAAATGCCTACAGAGCTGCCATCCACATCTCCGCCTCCTCCAACCTGCTCTTCTCCAGCCTCATTGTCAAGGTGAGAACTCAAACTGGCTTTTATTTTGTTACCACGTCAAAGTTTGTCGAGGCTCTGCGACCCAGGTTCTGTCCCTTCACCACAGGACCAGTCAGATATTCAGATTGAGTGCTACGCAGAGGACCAACTGTTCAGCCAGAGATTCTGTAACATCAGCTCTCCTTTCATGAAGTCCTTGGCCCAGGTAGGTGCACACTGCGGTTAGCTCCTGTTGTCACTGGTGTATTTGGTAATATTATGTGGAATTCTGTGGAAGCCTTCCTCATAATTTCCCAAAGATGCACCAGTGTTATTGATTTATTTTAGATTTTTATTTGTATTTATTTATTATATTTCCTGTAAAATTCAGTATTAACTATAAGGGGAGTGGAGACTTTAGTTTGTGGTGTTTTATAGGTCTGGACAATCAACTTTTACTTCTATAGATTCACTGTTCAGGTTGAACTTCAGTCCAGTTTTAGCAAACACAACAACATACTGAACAGTATCAGACTTTCTAAACTAAATTTGATTCAGCGTCACTGTCAGTCAGTCTAATGATGAGTAGTTAAAGCGTCTGTGTGTGCTGTGAGTCTGCAGACGCAGAGAGGAGCAGCTGGATGAAAGAGGAGATTATTACACAGAGCGATGCTGCATCATTTTTAAATTAAGTCCAGTCAACACACTAAAACAGAAAGCAACACAAAGAGCCCCGTGGACGTCTAATTCAGACAGTTGTTGCTGTAAAGAGGAGTTCTGTGACTGTTTGTGCTGTATTTATACCTGGACTTACCCAGTAACCAGGTTCCTTAAGTGCATGTAAACCTGTTCCCTGATTACCTGACAAACCTGGTTTCTCTGAGTAACCTGAGTGCATGTAAACACTGTTCGACTGAGGTCCATCATTAGTTTAACAACCATCACTGTAAACTTGATCTCGGCCCGTCTGTTGCTGTGAGAATATTTATGTTTTTAACTTATTTTGTCTTTTACTTTGAAATATTTCTCTTTGTGCTGTGAAGGAAAAACCTGAGTTTTATTTTGAAAGATCACTGCTCTCTTCTTTCCAGGTGTCTTTCCATCTGGAGTTTGAGTTCAGCCGCTCAGTCTTCCTGGACCACATCCACGTCGTCATGGCAACCACCAGGTGAGACAGCGGATGTCAGGCTGACGTGTTGAATGTATTTGCTGTTTCATTCACATTACTGCAGCCGACTGTGAGAGAAACGCTGCAAAACCCTGAAGTTAGTCAGAAAATCATGAAGTGTCCGTCTGTGTGTTACCCAGTGAGGGAGAAGAGGGATACCCAGACGACAACGTCAATGACATCTTCCTCCCTCTCAGATACCAAACTGACATCGTCTTCACCAGGTGAGTCACGAGATGAGATTTCATCATCACTTTCTTCATCTTCCGGTTATGAATTATGAATCTAGCTGCAGCTGAAAACATGTGAAAATAAATGTTTGTGACCATTCAAATAATAATTATTACAACTATAGTAAATAATACATAAAGTAAGTGGCAGCAATAACCATCACTGTCTATGTTTATTGGGTGTGTTCACCAAACACATGAATGGCGCCCCGTGTTTTCACTGCGCTCTGTTCTTTCTCCTCTCAGGGATCCCAACGCTCCCTGGTTTGAAATCAAAGCAGACTCTTCTTCTTCATCCTGGGAACAAGCAGACAGCAGCTCTGCCACCTTCAACCTCACTTATTACGTGAGTTCTAAAAACATCAAGTCCAGGACAGTAACAGGACTCCAGTCTGATGAACTACACATTCAGTTAGTCCAGGGAGTCCAGATATAGACTGATTCCTGCTCACTACAACATTAAAACCAGCAGGTTACGGCTGCTCAGTGTAGCTGTCAGGGAGAGACACAGTTTTCTAATGCTGCCTCTTTATTCTGCATGCAGATCCAGAATCTGGGCCTCTTCTCCGTGCAGGACCTCCTGTTCAGGGCTGATGTCTGGGCTGTGACCATGCAGGGGAACCAGCTGGTGAACATCACAGACTTCATCCTCGAACAGGTAACAGTTCTGTCCCACTTTGGTTCTGTGTAATTCAACAATTTTATACCAAGGTGATGTTACGCTGCGTGTGTCACTGTGTAAAAGCGTCGCCGTCCTCTCAGCAGGCAGCTGGATCTCGGTGCACGCTGCCTCAGACCAGAACCACCAACCAGGTTACAGCTGAGGATCTGTCCCACCTGTCACAGCTGGTAAGACTGACCAGGATTCATCAGGCGACCTGAGAAACATCCAGCAGACGGAGTCATTTTGTTTTCTGTGTGTGTAGAACCAGAGTAACAGCGCGAACCTGGCGGTCCAGTGCAGACTGAACCTGCCGGCCTCCAGAGAGGTGAAGGTGACCCTCAGAGGACAACTTCATCTCCCCGCTGTGCTCGCTGTGAGTCTCTCTGAAATGAAACGGCGCTCTGAGGAACCTCTTAGAACCTCAGGTTCTCAGTGCAGAATGTCAGTTAGAACTAAAGTGGAACCTTGAGAAATCAGAAGGTTCAGTCTTACTTTTCCCTTTTCTGAATACTGTTCACTTGTGATCGTTTGTACCGTTTGAACCACATGACCCTGTTTCAGGTGAGCTTCAGGTCTCTGCAGTTACTGACTGCTGCCTCCATCCAGCTGGAAGCCTCCAGTCCCCTGTTCCTGCAGGAGGACAGACCTGTCCGACAGGTAAGACTCACCTGTACAGTGCTGTACAAAAGAATCTAGAGCCTGATTCAGGACTTTGTAGAAACCCCTTTGGCAGCAGTTACACGTTCAAGTCACACCTGAATCTAGGCAGTTTATCTCATTAGCAGTGAGATCTGGCTCAAAGGGTTTAGTTGACTCATGACCCCAGAGAACCTCTGAGTCCTTTAACTCCTGTTCGACAAGCTCCAGCCAGGCTGTGGCTTCCATCTAACCCCCCACCATGCTGAAGAGTCACTGAGATGGTGTCCTCCTGTCAGGTTCTCCCATCTCTGCAAAGACCTCAGAGGCCCTGTTAGAGTCACCAGCTGGTTCCTGGTCACCTCACAGACCAGTTATAGTCCAGTTTCTCAGAGTCCTGTGGTTGCAGACCTTGGTTTCACTCTGCTCCCAGAGACACTCAGAGCTTTACAAATCACCATCAAATGTTATTGTGAAGATCTACAGACCTTCTTACGTCTTCGTGTCCAGGTTTTTCAGTTTTAATTGTGGGACCTAATACACACAGGTGTGTGTCTTTCTAAACTGTGTCCAACCAGATCAATTAGCCACAGGTGGAGTCAAGTCAAAACCTGACGTAGCCAAAGCAAAGGGTCTGAAAACCTTCATAAAAACATCATCGTGTGTCACTGAGTGAAATCAATGAGAATTTTATGCATTTCAAATTAAACAGTCACAATAAAGTGGGAACAAGTGAAGGAGTCTGGAAAAACCACTGTGGACTGATGTAGAACGGTGCTGCCATCTGCAGTTTAATCATCATTACTGTCAGTTTTTATTTAAATCTATACAACAGGATCTCTTCAGTCCTCACATCAACATGAGCAAAGTAATAAACAGAGAATCTGGAATAGAAAAGAAAAAACCTGTGTGTTGTGCTCATTATTTTTACTTGGTTAAAGTGTGTATTTAAAATCTTTTAGGGTAAATTTGAGATAGATAAAATCACTCATTTCTAGATTAAGCTAATTAATAAGCACGCTTTATTACTGCTTTTAATTGTAACATGAGTCATGGTTGTCAGAGCAGAATAAATTAAAATCAGTCACTGGATGAACTGAGTGTGTTTTTTGTGTAACTGCAGATAATCGTGGAGCTGAGGAAGGAAGAGGATTACACCCTCCCTGTCTGGATTATACTGGGAAGCTCACTGGGAGGCCTGCTGCTACTGGCCTTACTGGTCCTGGCCCTGTGGAAGGTAAAAACACACACGTCAGTATTTGTATGATTTGGAGTCTACGGTTAGTT
>JAUBNQ010000025.1:24289529-24299706 GCA_032353495.1 Ctenopoma kingsleyae | reverse complement strand
TCACTGTATAATGCATTTAATTCTAGGAAAGACTGAAGAAAAGAAGTTTAAATCCCCATTAATGAACCTGTGGACATGTTAATCTGAGCCTTCCTCCTCATGTCTGATGTGTCACCTTCACACAGGAGGTGGAGCGAAGCAGAAACTAACCGAACAGACGGAGCTGATTCTTTAAAGGTGGATCAGGGAGGCTGTGAACGGTGCTGCGTGTTTTAAACGAGACCCCGGCAGAAGTTAATGCGGGTGATCTCTTCTTGAAACGTGCTGATGCATAATAACGGACATCTCTGATGCAACGTAAGATAAAGTCCGAGTTTAATGATGCCTTTAGGGAAACCAGGTCATTAATGCAACAAAGGAAGCGGGTGTTGGACATACTGAATATAAATCACAACGACAGGGCACATCCTGCCTCATTAGACTGCAAACATCCACCTCCCTACCTGTGATGCTGCAGCTGCTGTGGATGTTTGAGGTTTCATTGTTATCTGAAACAGACTCCTTCATGTTTAGAGGTAAAGGGAAAAAGAATGATGAATAAAAACAGTTTGAAGTTTTTGGTCTGTTAGTTGCTTTACTGCTAGCTGCTCTTCTTTTTCTTTGGAGGATAAAAAAAAAGAAATTCATCACAACGGCAGCTGCAGTAAAGTCAGATTACACAGTCTGCTCTGCTTTGCTTTTTTATTCTCCACAGGTAACGAGATGTTCTGTAGAGGCCTCAAATGTTGTGAAGTCTGGAACAAAATAAAGGAAAGAAAGCTGAGGAGTGAAGGAGGAACTACTGCGGAGAAAAATCCACGACTGACACCAGTAAGTAACAGTGCTTTCTCGTTAGGTTCTTCATAAATGAGATCCACCGTGTTCCACATTGGACTGTATCTCACTGAGATACTGTATTTGACTGCACCTTAAACATTTACTTAACTTTCTAATGAATACAGGATTAAACTGGAGAGATACCAGTGAATGCAACACTATTGATTTCTCTCAGTATGTTGTGTTTAAGGACTTTTCACCTCCCCGTTAAAGAGGAATCAGACTCTTTGAAATAGCTTTGACCTCCGTGTATGTGGGTTCAGTATTAGCTTATCTGCAGTGTTGCACCTGACGGCAGTTTATCCGCGTGTTGACATCAGACAGGTTTGTTCTCTTCACTGCACCTCAGTCAGTGTCTGGAGCAGCAGAAATGACTTCACTCACCCTTTTCTGTGACTGCTGTCAGAGTGAACTCTTCAGGTGCTGTTTTGGACCCCTGCCCACCCAAACCTTCATTTCTGACATGTTGCCCCTGTCAGCGATTTGGATCCAGATGCACGCACACAGATGGTGTGAACACAGGCGCTGCCCTTTTCTTCCTCAGGGTGCTGTAACTGGCCATGTGTGAGATCCTATCACATCACACCAAACTTCAGTCACTTGTAGTTTTGAGGACATTTGATTTTAAATGAACAGTTTAACAGTTTCTCTCTAATTCTAATCCAAGTCTATACATTTATGCATTTTAATATTAAATATTAAGAACAAACTATTATTCAGAATAACTTTAATAGTAAAATAAGTGAGTTTCATCCTGAGCTGTCAAAGACACGCTCTAAATTTATCCTCTGAGTCTGTTCTGACATTATTCACTGACAGGTTTTTAAATGTATTCTAACATTTAAGCAGCCTGTTCCCTAAGATTACAGCCAAGAGGGAAATACAGAAATAACATTTATCAGTTTAAAATATACCTGAATTCATGTGAAGATGTGTGAACATCAGTTCAGACGGAGCAAATAATTATAGTTATGATTAATTATAATCATAATTAATGATGAAATTGTCCTTTAATGAAGCCAATTCATTCATAGTGTAAAAATTAAGTTAGTTTTTCCTCTTCTTTGAGCATCAGTCATGTTTCTGTGAGTTCACTTCGGGTAAATCTTCTTTGGCAGAGGAGCTTTTATAAGATGTCTCACAGTAATAAAGTGGTGAAACAATAAAGAGGCAGCTTGAGTCAGATGATTGGATGAAGTATAAAGGTGAGACTGGATCAAGGGTCACTGGATGTCAACACTGAGTCATCCTTTTGTTTTAGTTTGTGTGTCTGTGTTAAACTCACGACAGCTCTGACATGAGCAGAGCTGAACTTAGTGAAGCAGCAGCAGCAACAACTTTTTCAGTTCAATTCAAATAAGGTCAGTTAAGACCTGACAGACTCTAACAGTGCAAATATACAGAATTACTGTATGTGGAAAACCCAGCAGTCCCACCTGAGCAGCCCGAGGAGACAGTAGAGAGGAAAAACTCCCTTTAACGGAAGAACCAGTTTCAGGGTGGGCGGTCATCTGCCTGGACCGGTTGGGGTGAGTGAAAAGAGAGAGAAGAGAACAACAACAAGAAGCAGCTGCTGGGAAGCGTCTGCTACGCTCCCTCAGACTGAACTGGAAAAACTTTGGCCATTCAAAAAAAAGTGCTTTTTTTTTTTAGTCACACGAATGGTATAAAATTACACACCTTCCAAATTTTATTTTACCAGTTGCATTAAATTCTAAAAAGAATAATTTCTGGGGAGATTTTTTATTCACTTCTAAGCAGCTGCTGTGTTTCCAGTCCAGTGCGTCACATGATGACCGCTCGCTCTGTAATTAGTGTTTATATAACTAAATCTGTGTCCAGTCATTCGTGTCTTTTCTTGCTTGTGTCTTCAGTCCTGTTCTATGTGGTAAAATATTTGAGTTCAACAAAGAGCTCTTTAAACTTTTCTTTCAGCCTTCAGGGAAATGATTTAAACTTCACCCGTTGGTCGAGCTCTTCTACTTCTGTTTTCTTTTCTAAAGGTAGTTGGAATCTTATTTTGCTCTCAGCATGGTACCAGCAATTTTTCAGCAACTTGCGGCAACTCAGTTGTCTCATTACATTAAAACCTGGACAAAAAGATCCTCAGGAACATCTGAAAAAACATGTGAACCAGGGGCATCAGAAACTTTCCTTACATGTCTGACAGCAACACAGGTTGTGCTAAAGTAGAATGGTTTGGACAGTGTGCTCAGCAATGGATGTCAGGCACATCTAGAAGCTGACAGACAGAAAGAACTCAGACAGAGAATCCTAAAGTAGGATGTAATCATTATTATTATATAAAAGAAGGAAGAACATGTTCCAGTCTGTGGCCTCTGTTCGCCAGTGGTTTTATACGTATGTATTATTGCTCTGGAGTCATGTGTTTAAACCTTAATTGTCTCTGAACTTCAGTCTGGATGTTCACAAACACGGAATAAATCTCTTTTATGAGGTCACATCACTATGACTAAGGTTTGTATTGTCATATTTGGATGTTTTAAAGTGTCCACATCACTCATGAGTTTAGTTTCTTCCTTGTTTCTGACCCTGTCTGACCCACTTGTGTTCAGGATTATGACTTTTTAACTGTTGACCTGCAGCATTTGTCTTGTTATAGACAAAAGGTATAATTATTTTATCCTCAGGCTACATGTGCCGTCAGTTCTACATGTTTTAGATTTTTGGGATGGATTTTTTTAGTGGAGCAGATCTGATGATCCCTCTAACTGCAGACGGACACTTGACAAACCTGTTGGTGATAAGTTGTTGGTTAAGAACTGTGCTGACATGTGCTCCATCACCTGTGACGTGAGCTTAGCATCACCACCCATTGTTAGTTTACATGGGCTTCAGTGTCTTCAGTGATCATTTCTTTCTGTCTTTCTTTGTATCAAATCTGAAGCTCAGATCTAACTTTTAGCAGCTCGGAGCAAATGTGCTGCACCCCTGGTCTGTCTGTTGTAGTTGGTTTTCATTCATTTAGCCGTATATTTTGAATCACCATCTAAGCTGGTGATGGCGTCTAAACTTACAACACGTGCCCTTGATCCTTTACCAGCTGCACTGTATAAAGATCTTTGTCCAGTCCCGGGACCCACCATGCTGAACATAGTTAATTTGTCACTTTCTACTGGCATCGTTCCCACAAGCTTTAAAACTGCTTTACTACCACAATCACTAAACACACCTCTGACCAATAGTGTCAGTTCTTCTCTTAGGTTTTGGAAAGGGTGGTAACTAACAGTTTTCAGCTCACATTTCTAACCCTAATCTTTTTAAACCTTACTAGTCGACTTTCAGGTGCTGTCACTCCACTGGAACTGCACTTACCAAACGAAGTCCTGCTAAATATTCATTCAAATGTCACCTCTGTGTTCCTCTTATCGGACCTCAGTGCCACTTCCGACATCTTGAACACTCCTAGACCAAGTCAAAGAGATGTGGTGTTTCTGGATTGGTTCTTATTTGGCTAAAATCCTGCTTATCAGAGTTAAAAAGAAGTCTCCCTTTCCATCTTTCTATGCAGTCTATCCTTTTTATCCAGGTCTTCCTGATGGGAAATGTTGGTTAGTGCTGCTCATGGGGATTGTTGGGTTTCTCATTCTGTAGCTCTCTGAGGTCTTTGCTTTAATATGTGAAGTGCTTTGAGTTTTGGTGCTGTATAAATCAATTGAACCAGACATCATTTCTATAAGAGGGGGCTGAATATTTGTCCTGCTGAAGCTGCTTGAATCAAACCTTTTTCAGTACTGTGTTCAGTACAGTGACGTTACCAAAACGTCGGCACGCTGATGAAACCAAATGTCAGCTCCATAGAGGAAGGTGTTGTGGTTTTTTTTAAAAGACTGGTTTGTTCTCTTCAGATCACAAACACTGACGATGAACCAGGACACAGCTTGGTTCTGCAGTTCAAAGTTTTCCAAGGAGGAAGAAGGAAAAAAGCTTCAGTGGGGAATTTTTACCAACAAACAAAATCAGCCACTTTGAACAGGTGGAGCAGAGACCTATTGGCCCGTGTCCATGGTGCTGATAACAGTCAGTGATAACATCTGAAGCAGGAGATAAGACACAAACAATAAAATGTTAAAACATTACTTAGGGTGAGTTTATTCTAATTTACATGTAAAGTGTTCTTCCTCTACAGGTGTGTTTTACTTTACTCTACTTCAGGTAACCCCTCACGTCTGAGTTAGTCTCTATCCTGTTTGCTGATAAGTGATGAGAGATTTAAGCTGAAAGGCCTGCGAGAGGTTTTTCAGGGATTTTGGGACATTTTCTGCATCAGACGCTGGAGAATGAAGCATGTTCAGGGTTCGTTCTGTTATGCACAAACCTTTCCCCTGTGGTGCAGCTCGAGATTCTAGCTGTTAGTTCCGGCTCACAGATACTGAGTTGAACTGTCTTGTTATTCTAATTTGATATTCTCGGTGGATGCCTCGCATCAGAAGTGGCAGAGACATCCCTCAGTATCTCTGGACTGCTGAGGTCAGCAGGGTTGAAGGAATAAATAAGCCAAATATTTTCCTGCGGTTGGAAGATATGTGGATTCTTAAAGCCACAATCCCAGAGGGACCCAGATAGAAAAGCAGCCAGTTCTGTACTAAGATTCATGCATTTAATAAGACTCCCGAGAGTCTCATTAAATGCCCACAGGAGGAGAACAAGGAGCAAAGAGGGGAATGACAGAAATGATTCAACAGAAACTGCAGACACTGAAGAGGCTTTGAGGACAGTGAGGGCCTCATGTTCACCTCCTGCTCCTGTTCTTCTTAACTGAAAACTGGAGTGGTGCTGTGAGCACAGTCCAAACAAATACATGTCTCTTTTCTTTTTAGCACCTCCACTCTCGGCCGTTTCACCGTGTTTCACTGAAGAAGCTGCATTTTTTCTCATTGTTTCTTTGCTTTGTTTGCTTTTCTCTGTGGTGTCAGTCGTCTGTGGAGGAGAGAGAAGTTTATTTCTGTCTGACACAGCAGAGTCGAGCTCATCAAGTGTTTGCTCCCTTTTCCTTTGACCCTGAGGTTTATTTCCTCTCACTGCTGTAGAGATCATGATGCTACATGTGAGCATTGTAATGAGACACACTGGGATGAGTGTGGACACGTGGCTCGTGGTAAATCTCCTGTGGTCAACACGGTGGTAGGAGTGCGGAGTATTTCATGTATTGGTGAGACGATGAATCCAACACGTCCAGCTGCAGAGAAGGACTGAGTGATTTATAACACTCACACAGACGACTTCTTGAAAGTTTTCCCAGGAGCTCTTGATTGGCCAACATGCTGGATGACGTCACATGATGAAAACCCAAATGAGTTTTTTTTTCATGGATGAAATGAATAACTATGCAGACAAACAATTAATATGCAACAATCAGTTTCATTAATTTCTGATTCTCCGCATGCTGCTCCACAATAAAAGACCCCACACAATCTGAGGGCTTAAATAATGCATTAGAGTTTGTAGATGTGAATGATTCAGGGAGATGGGGGGTTTTTGACTCTGCAGGCTCCCTTTTTGATTTCGGGAAACAATGCGTCTTTCCAGGTCAAAATGTTTCCTTCTGCTTATCGTGATAAGATACGAAACTTAATTATCTCTTCAAAGACATTTGATTATGAGACAGTGGGTCCCCTGGTACAGATGTGAGATGGGCCCCGCCCCTTCTATGTACAGTTGTGTTCAGAAGTTTGGTCACATTTTTTACACTTACACACAGATAAGTAGTGAAAAACAAATCAGCGTGCTTGTACCTGTTCGGCCAAATGCTGTCTCCTCCTTTTCTTCCTCTTTGTCTGGATGCAGCTTCAGCCTGTCCCATACTGCTTCTTGAAGCAGTGTCTTTTCTTCTTCATGTCACTTTGCTCGGGGAATTGAATGAGGTGATCCCGAGCACGATAATGGTTTGATACGACAGATGAGCAGCGGCCGTAATATTCCCTGATCAACAGATAGACTTGTTCAGCAGAGGCACTGGAGTGATGCAGAATCACTAGAAATCTAATAGTAGTATGAAAACTGAGCAGTTGCTGCTGATAATGTAATATAACATAACCGCTCTTCAAAGCAAGCGTCCATTTTGTTAGTCTTTAGGCTGCAGGTAGACATCTGCACAGGATCCTAATCACATGCAGAAAGGATGAATCGGTCTTGAGTCAGTATCTCCCCTTTGTGGCCACTGTAATGCATGGAAACCTTCTGCTTTGGGGCTGAGTGGCACAAGCTGGAGTCTAATTATCATTCTAGATGTGAAAAGAAGCTTAAAACAGACTTAAAAACTCAACCGCACTAAAGAGCAGCATAAGCTGTGTAGCCGTCACAAATGGGCTGCTCAGTATAGCTGGTCCCAGTATCAACTGAACATCTAACACTGCTGCTCTCAGATGTTTTTTACATTCTGCAAAACTAACCCAGTCTTGGGATTTCAGCTTGTTCCCCGTCCTCTCCCTCAAGGCTGCTCTGCTTTACTGACACAGACTCAGATAGACTCAGGAACAAGAGTCAAGACATCCAGATGTGAACCCAGCAGGAACATGGTGTCTGTTGTTTATCTGTTTATTTGAGGAAACCTTGGAGCTGCAGAGTTATCATCTCCAAGCTTCCAGACTGCAGGAGGTCTAAAGGTTTAAGGACCCTAATCTCCACGTTGCTTGTCGAGTGTCTTCTTGAGCCAGACTTCAACTTCATGGGGTGAAACATGCTTCATTTTTGATGTCCTGGGAACTTTACAGCATGAAATGTTCTAGTGCAAAATTCATTTGCATCCACAGGAAATGTAAAATGTTATTTGGTGTAACTATAACTGACAGTAAGACTTTGTAGTAGCTCATGTTCTGCACGGCATAACTGAGCGTAATTGGTCCAACGTATTCCAGTTTCTCAATGAGGTTTGTGGCCAAGTCCTCATCCCACATGGATTAGACCCTGATGGATGGGTTGAGTATGATGGATGTGGTGCTTTACTGCTGCAGACTAACTCCCAGACGTTTGCAAGGTTACAAAAGTTTGACCAAAGGACAATTTCAAAAATGAGGAAATTGTCTTCAATAAAACATCTGACCTGGAACAATTGAAATGTGAGATAGGTCGACTGAGTTGCTTACAAAGTTCTGCTGAGAAAATTCTCCATTATGGATTTAATACAGTTTGTGACCTGCAGACGAAAAATTAGATGTGTTAGATGAGAAATGAAGAAATGTGGGGCAGAGACGTCAGTTCTAAACGTAGTGATAAATGTATGGTCCTTAATTCTTTGTTGTTCCAGCTAAAAGAACTATGGAACTAGTTGAACTTTCCTAATTTAATTATTTACCACCTTTTGTACAACACTTTTTCTGTATTAAAAATGACATGATTAACACCCATCCATCATTTTCTGCTGCTTATACAGAATCTGATCCCAGTTGCAGTAGGTGCAGTAAAGTAGGCCACACATGCCTTTTCCCAGGAACGTTTTCCAGCTTCCAGGTGTTTCTGAACCCACACGCTCCACAGAGGAAACTCATTTCAGTGACTTGTTCTTGTTCTTTCAGTCACTATTCAAGGCTCATGACCACAGGTGAAGGTTCACCTGTAGATTGACTGCTAAACTGAAAGCTTTGCTTTTCATCCTAACTCCTCCTTCAGCACAGTGGTCCATTACGGGGCCTGCATCACTGCTGATAATGCAGCAGCCACCTGCCAGTCCACTTTATTTTCCCCTCTCTTTGTACAAGAGCCCGAGATACTTCTCCACTTAGGCCACAAACTCTTTTGATCTAAAGGGAGCAGTCCACTGAGTCCTTTGACTTTAAGGTGCCACTTTACACTTCACTGCAAACTGCCCCAGAACTGATAGTCATTATCTGATCCAACCAGCAGAACCACATCTCCTGCAAAGAAAAGCTCTCTTGCTGAAACCAGCCTGGCCACCAGATGCTTGCCAGTGAGCTCCCCTCCCAAGCTCCAAGCTCCCGGGCTCACCACGGCAAACCAACTTCCCAGCACATTAAGGAGGCGATTCTCTGAGACATTTCTTTTTTTTTTTTAATCATTAAGAAGTTTAAGGAGAGAGGTTCTGTTTGGTACCAGGGCAGCTCAGGTGAGTCGTCAGGTTGTGTTCTTCAAGTCATGTTTGTTAGAAAGTACAAACATTAGAGTCACGTAGAAAACTGTATGCTGAATTCTAATCTCTTATTATTTTAGTAGTTTTCACATTATATTTAGACTAAAGGTGACTAATACACGAGGTCCTGACCCAGAACTGTCTTTGTGTATGTGAGGCGCCAACACATTAATGACAGAGACAGAACCGTGCAGCATCATCACATGTGCTGTCATTTTGATGTTAATACACGACGTGTTTCAGCTGCAACTTTCTAACAGAACATAGTGAGGAGCTGAAAAAGAGCCGTGACTTGAATTATGAATGTGCATCTGTGGTGGATACATCTGTGCAGAGTTCTGCCTGAGGCTGGAACTGGCCGTGAATCGCCTCAGGGAAACACTTCATCCAGAAATGTCAGGATCTTGAAGTTTGTTTTGTTATTTTATTATTAGGAACATACTTTGTTACACACATTTTACGAATATATGCATTTGTCTGAAATGATGTCATGCTGTCAGTCTCTGAATTCTTCTAATCGGCCGGTCAGTTATGGCAAGCCCTTTTAACATTTAACAGTCTGTACTCGAATATCCGTAATTACATTTCAGATATCTAGAAATGCATTTTGACTACTCAAAATTACAATGTGACTAATCAGAAGTCTAATTTCAGATATCTACAATTGAATTTCGACTAGTAATATCTTACTTTGAGACATCCAAAAAGATAAATAAGATATCTCTTAAATGTGTTTAATTAGAGATATCGTTAACTGGAATCATGACTAGTTGAAATTCAATTGTAGATATCAGAAATTAGACTTCTGATTAGTCACAATGTAGTTCAAGATATCTGGAATTCACATTTTGGATAGTCAAAATGACGTAGTAGATATCTTTAATTTGACTTTTGACTAGCCGGAAAGACATTGCAGATATCTTAATCGTATATCCTGTCAGTTAGCTAACTGACGTTAAGCTAGCTGAAGTTAAGCTAACTGACTTTAAGCTAATTTACGTTAAGCTAACTGAAGTTAAGCTAACTGACGTTAAGCTAATTTACGTTAAGCTAGCTGAAGTTAAGCTAACTGACGTTAAGCTAATTTACGTTAAGCTAGCTGAAGTTAAGCTAACTGACTTTAAGCTAATTTACGTTAAGATAGCTGAAGTTAAGCTAACTGACTTTAAGCTAATTTACGTTAAGCTAGCTGAAGTTAAGCTAACTGACTTTAAGCTAATTTACGTTAAGCTAACTGAAGTTAAGCTAACTGAC
>JAUBNQ010000025.1:24233890-24245823 GCA_032353495.1 Ctenopoma kingsleyae | reverse complement strand
CTGCTGTCGGGGGGTCGTGTTGGAGCAGGGCCCAGCCTGCCGTACCTGTGAAGGTTTCATGGATTTTCCCTCTAGGGCCTGTTTGCATTTCATCACATCACCACAGCTCAGGGTGACGCCGTGTGATGGTGAAGGCTGTTCTTCATCACTGTATCGGTTGAGTGATTTAAACATATACATGAGATATTTTCATGCTATTTCCCACATGACGTGACAGGATGGGGAATCACAATATGTTTTCAGAGCATCACAGACGTCAGGACCCGTTATCCTCTGGGAATGAGCATGTTTCAATTAGAATTAATCCGCCCATTTTTTTCACACAGATACAAGACATATTAAAACATATAGGCCCTTTAACTGTATCAGAAGAATCCTTAACTCTAGTTCACCTGTTTGCACATGAATCTAAATCATTTAAATTTTTAATGTGACGACTTATGTTTCTGTAAAATCAAGCTGTAGCTACTAGACACACAATCAGGGACTTTAACTTAGCACCAATAAATTCTTTTACAAGGGTACGACCTGCTGAGGGCATTCCTGCTTTCATGGGGCAATTCTCATTTAACCATTGACAGAATTTATAGGGATTGACCCAAATACAGACATGAAAAGACAGAAGTGGCTGGTTAAAGGGAAGAAAAGTCACTTAGGAGAAGAAGGAAGATTCAAATAACAGATAAGATGGACTGAAGGCAATAAAGAGCTGACAGTCTGCAAAGACTAAAAGTCCAACAAGTCGTCCAACTTTAACGCTTACACGTCGTTTGTCCCAACACTCTCATATGACCAAAGTCATCGTTTGTTGCAACAGTGCCCCCCACGGACGGAGGCAGGCACAGCCCTCTCAAGCAAAAGCTGCAGCATCTCAACAAAACCGTGCAAAGAAAAACATCTGTGAAGGATTACAAGAACAGAAACACACAGTCTCTATAACACTGTAAAGGTGTTTTCCTCTTCTTTAACACGAACAGTTCAACATCACTGCGACCAAATCACATTTCTAAAACATTTCTGAATTCAAAAGCCAAACTGAATCTTTGAAATGCGTCAGTCAGGATGCTGTGTACAATCCATCGTCTCCTTCAGGTTCCAGTGACCTTTCCTCAATGAGTGATGAGCTCTGCTGCTCATCTTCGTGGTATGAAAACATGCGTCATAAAAATCTGAAAACTGATATCAACACTGAAAGTACAACAGCCCCGACCACCAGACGCACAAGTGGAACTACAGACATGAATCTACAACAGCTCCTGCTGTTGATTTGACGTGGAACCAGCTCCAGGACGAACAAAGACATCACACAGTCGTGTGTCAAAGTAGCTAGGCATTAAAACAATGCTGATTTCTGCAGACGACATGCATCCATGATGTGGGTTAAAACGTGTCACTGTATTATTCACGTACGTGAGCAGAACATACGGCATCAACATGCTCACACTGATAATTGTTGAACTGAGCTGAATTTGATGAATTATTTCTCCTGACATAATCACCCTCTGCTGTGACACTGCCTGAGGGCCAAACCCTGCAGGGATTTATTGCTCTTTATCGTGCTTTAGCTGAAGGGGTTAATTTGCTCTTGATCCTGGCCCTGGCGACTGCGTTTTATGGACCAGTCTGTGTTACCTCTAATCTCTGATACACTCTCCCCGGCACCGAGGCTATCTGCGACTCACCCAAACACAGAAACGATAGCAGCATTTTCCAACGGCAGGTGTTAACTTTCCTGCTCCTTTCTTTATCAGTGTTTGTTAATTAACCCGGTGAGCGACGCTCAGCACTGCCGCGAGATAGAACAAAAATAAAATCAAGTGAGTGAATATGCAGGCTGAGTGTTCAGATGCTCTGAGGTGACTGGGGGACTTCTGTGATTGCTTGGCTTATCATCACCACCTGTTTGTGATCTGCTCATCTTGCTGTTATAACTGACTCTGGAACTAATGTTGTACAGGAAGTTATCAGCTCTGATTGCACCACTTTATTGTTTCCTACCTCTCATCCACCTGTGTTCCTCCTGCCTCACAGGATATTAATTACAACACAGTCAAGTCCACTTTATCCTCCGTGTTCAGCTTTCGTTTTAATTATGTCCATTTCAGACAACCTCAGCTCACAGTTTGGTGCCAAATCTTCTCACGTCTCCAGTCACTTAATTAATGAATGTTTTCATCTCAGTTCTCATATTAAAACGGTTTCATCATCTTCATCAGTGTGTTTACATCCACCTCAGTTACCAGGTTACAGTCGGCTTCCTGAGTAAACTGATTTCTTCAGTTACGTAAAGGAGAAACCTGGTTTCACGGGGAGGGAATTAGAGAAACCTCCAGACGAATGACGGTTTCTCTGCCATGTGTACACCTAACCAGTGATGGGCCGTCAGGTCCAGCAAAGCCTTCTCTGCTGGCCTAGACATCGTCCGAATCAGAAAGTGACGTCTTTGATAGTTTAATATACATTTATATCAATGCTGTGTGTATTTGTCCCATCAGTCTGTTAATGTCATTTGATAATATTTTTCTCTCTGTCACGCTGCTTTCAGCTTCCAGAGCAGCACATAGAACTTTTATCCCATCAGATTACACAGTGAATACTTCAGCTGTTTATTGGAAATGGGTCATACTGTCATATTTTCTAACCAATCAGATTTCGAGTTTGCCGTGTTGCTCCCTGTAGTGGGTAAACTGAGACGTCTTCTCTGCATTGTACTGGGAGAGACTGGGCAAGAGATCATTGCACCCAGAAAATTCTCCATACATCTTTTCTGTGTCACAGGTGGTGGCTTTCACAAGGTCGTCCAGATTTACAGGGAAGCAGCTTCTGCACGAGAAAACCCAGTGTGCACGTGTCCTGATTCCTCAGGGTCGGCTGGACAACCAGAAAAAGGTCGGAGATAACGTAAGAGTGAGCAAGAGATTGAGCTTTCTTCTTCAGCTTAAAACTTAATATGCACATTTTTCATGGTATCCAACAGAGAAGCTGCCTCTTCTCAGCTGACTTACATCATCCCTTGTGTAGAAATCTTTTACTTTGCTCATTAAACCATCCCCAATCCTCTTGTTCCACGTCCGTTTGTATAACTGTAGTTTTCCTTCCCATTCTTGTGAATGTTTGAGCAAAGCGCTGGAGTCTGTACTTTTCCTGTTATCACCTCTGAAATGATAAAAAAAATTATTTTCTTTTCTTTTTCTCCCCCCCTGTGCTTTTTTGTCATATGTCCTCCACTGCAGGCTCCTGAGCTTGTTTACCGCATTATTCTCATAGGTTTGGTTCTTATCAGAACCTGTACTTCTTGAATTGAGCCTCTGAGTCATAGTTACAATATCATTAAATATACAGAAAAGAAAACGAGAGAACTTCCTTTCATCATCCAGAAGATCTGCATGATGCATCTTCCTGTTCTAAATGGAAATGTAGATACAGTAACTGGTTAAGATAAAAACTATTTGTAGGAGCTTTCCTTGTTAGCTGGTTAGTTTTCCCTGAAGCTCCTAATCCTGAAAGAATGTGTAAGAAGACATCTGTTCACAGGTTTAAAGCTCCGTGTCTCCTGTGTAAACTCCCTCCTCCCTCTCTCAGCAGCTTCTGAGACCTAAAGAACAGAGCAGAAGCCAAAGCAGTTTCAACAAGCTTAAAGCTTGAACACCAGAAGTACGTGAACATCTTTTCTAATTAGTGGGTTCCACTGACTCATGAGTGAGCAGTGAGCGACTCTGTGGTCGACTGTGGGTGCTACACATCACAACTGTTCACTACAGTCTGAATCCAGTGAACACAAATCGTGATTAAGACCAGCAGCTCACCTGGTCGCTATGACCTGGCTGCTTTCAAAATAAAAGCTGCAGCTTGAAGTCTCTGCTGATCCTGCTGTCGTAACGACACGTGAACTGAGCCCAGACGTTTGACAGTGCTGTCTAGGATCTATGGGAGATGGAGTTTCTAAAGGGCTTTTAAACATACATACTGAGTAAAACTGATATTAGGTCAATAAATATCTGATGTATCTTTCTATGCTGAGGTGGCTTCAACCGTCAAACCCTTGTTGGACATTGATTCTCCTGAGCTCAGCCTGAATGTGAAACTTTCAGAGCTTCACTCTCACATGAGTAGTGCAGGACTGGGTCTTCTCCTGCGTCTCACGTTTAGCTGCTGTACTAACAAGAACATTCATTTTCCAAAGAACTCCTGCTGCTCACAAGAAAAACAAGAAGCCTGAGGAAACGAGACATCTTCACTGCAGAACTGATTCTGTTTGATGTGGAGCTTCGATACACTTAGTGATGAGATTAGTTTCTAATAGTATTTAGCTTCAGGTGGAGTATGAATGTATTGCTCTTGTATGTTATGAAGGTAAAAACAGGCTCTGAAATGATTTGGAAAAGAACATGGCACATTTTATTTTGTCAAAAA
The DNA here is from genome assembly GCA_032353495.1 of Ctenopoma kingsleyae. NCBI lineage: Eukaryota > Metazoa > Chordata > Actinopteri > Anabantiformes > Anabantidae > Ctenopoma > Ctenopoma kingsleyae. Next base: position 24,241,410 of record JAUBNQ010000025.1, on the reverse strand, counting down.
AGATAAAGTAAAACGAAGTTGGCATAAATGTGACACAGTTTAATGTGAAACTGATCTGAGCGAGAAGAACATTTACTACAGACGAAGATCCAACAAGGAGGAAAGAGCTAAACTCAGGAATCCTCTACCAGAGGACAAAATAAAGGACTTAGGATCAAACATGTGTAACGTTTGTGTAAATGCTTGATGTGAATGATGAGAATTTGTAAAGTGCACTTAAAGACTCATTTAAATAGATTTTATAATCAGCATGCATATATAGAAAGAAGCAGTAATGGTGCTGTTTGATTGGTGATGAAATGTGACGCAGATATCAACATGTATAAGCTGATAAAACACTAACACTCATCATCTTTCATGTCTTTACTGAACACACACGTCACCAGAGTGAATAAATGGAAAAACTGGTGTGTTGTAAGGGTTTTTTGTTTTGGACCCAGAAAGGCAGTCAGGAGGCTAAAGAGGGTTTTGATGATTTATTTATAAAACAGCAGGGAATGAAATCAGGCAGTGGTGCATACACAAGATGGCTTCCCCAGGTGAGGTGACCCGCCATGCGGTCTCCAAAATGGAGACAACAAACATAAACACAACACAGACTCACAGTAAGGACTGAGGAAGTTCAAAAACAGGCCAGGGTCAGAACAAGTCCAGTGTTCCAAGTTCCAGGGGTCAGAGTCCGATGCGGGGGTCAATGCCAGAAAGTCAGGGAAACCAGAACCGACTGGGAACAGACAGGAGAGTACCAGGGACAGGCCAAGATCCAAAAAACAGGTAATCCAAAACACGGTTTTTCCAGGGGTGAGACAGAAGGCAGGTCCAGGGCAGAAGTCAGGTTCTATTAACACAAAAGGCAGTCCAAAAACAAGAATGCTGGAGAGTTGCAACAGGTAATCAGTGCAGACAATCTGGCAAGGAAAACAGTGACTGGGGTGCTGCTTTTATACTGAGGGAGGAGCACAGGTGAAAACAATCAAGACTGATTAGGCGTGAAGCTGGTGGAACAGAGGGTAGGGAGGAACAGGAAGTGCCCTTCAAAATAAGAGCCAGGGACCGGAAGCAACAGTGAGACCGTGACAGTATGTAAGCATTCAGCTGAGGACACAGCTCATCCTGTAAGGACGGACAAAAGTCCAGCTCTGACAGGTGAGGTTTAAGCCAAGTCTGAGCGTCCTCATGAAAAGAATCCACAGAGAAAGTCTGAGCTTGTGAGGAAAAGGTTTGATGGTGCCAGTGTTTCCTGTATCTGACAGATTTACCATCACTGGTCTTCTATCAGTCTACAGTCTTCTTTCCTCTATGTGGGGATGCTGCCACATAACCCTGAAGGATTTTAAGACTTGATCGCAGCAATGTGAAATAAACCATATACTTTGTACCTTGAAGGCTCCAGAGTTTGAAAGACAGCTATGGATACTGAGGATTAAGGACAGTATTCATTCAAAATACACATCTGAATCCAAGCAGCACTTGGGTTTGAGTGCAAAGCTTTTAGCCCAAGGAGAAAGAAAGCCACTCAAATCTATTTAAGGCCCTCCGGAAAACAAAGCTGTTCCAGGAGAAAGCAGCCGGAGGAGGGTTTCTTCCTCACTAACAATGAACAAATGCAGACGCAAATACTACCAATTCTCTTATTCCCTCAGTTTGGTGACTGCACTTTCTGAACTCACAGCCTTTAAGAGATCGATATAGTGGCTGAATGAAAGCGACTTGAACAACCAGTGAAGCAGAACTTCAGTGCACAGAAAACCTTACCAAACCCATGTAGTGTTAATGGGGAGGATGGTAGTAGTGATACTGACACAGATATTCAGCATATTACTCCATTAATGACAACTCAAACAAAAAGAGACTGAAGAATTATCAACATTTGATTTGATTAAATGTGAGATTCAGCTCATTTCTTTTTCTAACCAGTTCAGTTGCCTGTTGCTCGTTAGTTAAAGACATCCAGCTGAGGACCTGTTCACTAGGTTACATGTACACCCTGCTGCAGGTGAGCCCGGCTCCAGACCATGTGAGGAGTGTTCACTGGAAATGGAGGGACTCTCTGAGACACCTACAAGTCTCCATGGATCCGTAGATGAAGTCAATGAGCGTGAAAAGACGAATGAACATTTGTTAGTGACCAGTTTTCATTTTCTGCTGGAACATGATCACATTCTGGTGCCAGCTGTGAAAATCATCAGAAAATTTGAAATAATAAAGACTTTGAAATTGAAACACAGGAGAAAAGAGGTGTGAGGCTGAAACCCACACACACCTGTACTGTTTCTCACAGACCAGCTGTGATGATGTGTCTGTCCGAGGACTTGATGCTTTACAAGAGTCACTGAAACTGCTTCTCTTCAGTTTTTATTTTCAGTTTCAAACACGTTGACTTCATGCAGGAGTCAACGTGTCAGTAACATCTGATTCTGGAGCTTCAGTTTAAGTGTTTTGATGTGATGATAACACTGACAGGTTGCTGGATTATTTCAGTACAGGACAGATTAGATGGCATCATCCATTCTGTCAGTTCATCTTTCAGCAAAATAATTTTTTATCACCCAGGAAAACATGGTGATAACCAGTCTTCAGATTGTTCCTTTACTGAAAAACCACAGGCGTTCATGAGCACAGTGCGACTGTGACACCGCTGACTGGGTGTCATCTACAAACCCCGGGGTTGGTGGTTCAATTCCTGGTTCCCCCTTGATTCCTGCACACATGTCGAAGTGTCTCTGACCAAGACACTGAGCCCCAAACCCTTGGTGCCTTAAGGGGGTTCCACCGCTGAGAAGTTTATTGTAAAATCTACAAAATGAAATCAGGACATGACAATGTAAACTAGACATTTCATTTCAAATCAGCCCTTTGATAAATACAACAGTCAGTGAAATTAACCTCTGTGGCCTCCTATTACCATGCAGATATTAACATAATTGTGCCTGACATATTCTTACCCTAACCACAATCCTCTGTATGGGGCAGAAAGGTCTAAGTGGTCCAAATACACAACTGAGAAGTTTCACACGTCTTGCAGATAAATTTACTATAAGCTCCTTATATATTTAATTTCTACCTTAGCAAAGAATAGACTGAGCAGAAAAGATTGTATAAGCTGTTTTAAAGTGAGAACAAATCTCAGAGGGATCTTCTGAGCCAAATTCTGTTAAAATGGAACAGATGCCAGATATCAGAATATCTTTAAAAATAAAGGTACTGGGACAGCAGAAAATTAATTGTGTAAGGATTATGTGGTAAAAATATATAAAGTTGGGGCTGAACATAAGCACACAGAATGTGGAAAAAAGGAAGACTAATTCTGCTGTCATTGAAACCAAAAGAGAACTCCAGGACCCCCATGTATGTTCCCGCCTGTATTTGGGGGTAGAAGCCATAACGGATACGACAGACTTTGAAGGATAAATGTAAAAAACGTAAAAATCTCTGGCACTGACACTGGTCACAGTCTCAAGAAGATAGCAGATACTCTTTACTGTGAAGTGGTGACGGCAGACCAGGAATTTCTTAATAATCTGAAGAGAAGCCACGGAAAAGCAAGATATGTGAGAGAAATGAGGGTGAAAAGGAAACAGCTATTTCCATTCACAGAGGGATGAATGCGAGGTGAAAAAAAGACAAAGCAAGCTTAGGAGTAACTGAAATAAGAACCTGTCCAGTGTGATTCCTGTTCAGTCAGAGAAGAGGAGGTGATGTGTCAAAGATGGTGATCATCCTCCTCATTTCTGTGACGTGTTTTTCAGCGTGAAACGGTTCAGGAGTCCATTAAGGTTTGGCATTAGGACTTTTAGATTTGGAGCAAAAGCTTTTCCAGCATATTCAGCACAGTGATATAATCCCATCATTCTAATGCCAGACATGCTGTTAGTTGCTTGTATATCAGCAAGTCTATTGTGTGTCTGATGACCTGAAGCAGAGACTCGGATAAGAGCATCAGAAACCATCAGATTGATGCAGCAAGGAATTGTGGAGCCAAGCATCTTGAAATTCTGTTCTCAGCCAGTTTATATCAATGAGCCTAAAACAGGGAGATAAGGAAATGGAGACACTGGCAAATTTTCCTGGTCATGACACCCAGGTCCATAGATGAGGTAGAACTACTCTGTAACAACAGGACTCACTAGTGGAGGGAAAAAGCACAGTGACAAACTAACTCAACTAAACACTACAGAACATGGGAAAAAACAAGACATGGAGACCAGGTGGGACCAAGAAAAACCAAGACAAAGGGATAACCGTAAATACAGAAGAACTCAGTTCATTAACCAACTTACAAAAACGATGAGATGTGGCACAAGGTTCAGAGAGGATAAGGACAGGGAAGCAGACAAGGGGCATGAGTAAAAATGGTCCAGAGTCCACAGCAGGGTAACAGGCAGGAAACAAGTTTTACTTTCTATCCACGCTGCCCAGGGGTCAGCTTGCATATCACATGCATAAATGTCACATGATGCATATTTTTATATGTGTACAATGTTTAAGACGGCACCGAACAAAAGTATTTCTATACAAACTAGAATTACAGCAAGTAAATGAAGAGGTAACAAATTATATGATGATACTGCTACGTCTGTACTCACAGACGCTGGGGTTACAATATGTAACCAGCGTTCCTGTGGGTTCCTCTTTGTATACGAGCACAAGGTTAAAGTGAAACTACGCACATGTGTGTTCAGCCCCTGAACTTCAGTGGCTTTGGAGCAGAATTAGCACTGTGGGCTACTGGGAAGAAAAAACATATTGAACTTCATCCCATTAGAGAGAAGTCTCCAAATTAAAAATCCAAGTATTTTTCTGCTTGTCCTGTGGGCATTGATGTCGACCACTGGTCCAGCAGCAGTAATAGAACTATTCTCAACACCAGTCAAGTAGAAAAAAAAATGGCTGGACTTATAATCAAATCAGCCAATGTTCTTTAACACTGAGCAAAATGATTCCAGAACTGTGAAAGTTATGGTTTCTAAAACTTTGTTCCACTATGTCTCAGATTTTCTGTTCCATTCTTCTTTTTTCCTGCACCAACATCACACAGTAACATGTACCAGAAAAGCTAACTGTTTGTTTTATTACACCCCCCCCAAAAGAAGGTAAAACAATCAAACACGTGACGAATTCAGAATGTCCCAAGAAAGAGAAATGAGGAAATCTCAGTGGCACATGGCACAGTGTGGTGGTTAGTGCTGTCGCCTCACAGCTAGAAGGACCTAGGTTCAAATCAGGTGTCTTTTTGTGGGGAGTTATATGTTCTCCTTGTGTCTGCGTGGGTTCTCTCTGGGTTCTCTACCTTACTGCCTCCTATTGATGTCGTTCACAAACAAGCCGGCTCTAAGAGCCGATGCTTTGTAGAGCGCCGGAAAAGCCGACTCCCATCGGGGAGAACCGAATCTTCAGCTGCTCTGCTGAGAATTTGCAGGCAGGGACATCACTTTGATGGACACATCATCCGGCCAATCACATGCAAAGACAGACTAGGATCATACCATTATGTAAAGATTTTTATATAAAGTGTCATAATGTTAAGACATTTACTTGATTTGTTTGCTGTGGTTCTTTGTTCAGTTAAAGGTTTGATTAAAATGTTAACTCTGTATTTTTTTTGTAATATATAAAAAATGCATAAAAAACAAGGCATATATGAAAACATTGAATAAAAATTGATTATCATCACACAAACCATTCATAATTGCAAAATTAAGCTCAGAGTGATGCTAAATTGCAGGATACTCCCTGGACAAGTCACCATCGCAGGACTGACACACATAGAGACGAACAACCATGCACATTCACATTCATGTCATGTCCTAACATTCATGTCTTTGGATGGGGGGAGGAACCTGGAGAGAACCCACAAATAAATGTCTCTAAATCCATACAAAATAAAATTGTGCAATCCAAAGGCACAGGTGAACAACACAGTCATTCAGTGAGAAAAGCTTGATTCACAAACCAACCCTGTCTCCAAAAATTATGTTCGTATACAACTAAACTGCAATCCCAGTTATGACGTGACCAATCAGAGATACATACAAAAACGTAATCAGGGTTGCAGTTTAGTAGTATATGAACGTAATTTTAGGAGACTGTGTTGCACAAGCATAAGTTGATCTGAACATAATCAGCATGGAGATTACTACTTAACATGAAGAAGATCTGTGCAGAACCACTGACGTTTCTCAAAGCGATATCTTCACACATTGTGATCTTTAAACACTGTGATGCACTTATAGCAAATTAAACACAGGTTTGACTTTTGGACTTGCTGATAAAATAAACATTTGTTGGTCCACACCAGGTTAAACCGATGGTTTTCGTCCTGTATTTCACACTTGTGGGATGATAAAGACGTGTTTAGCACTATCCGAGCACCTCTGGCAGCCACACAACACGCTGCCTGTGTTATAGGTTGACTGTTGCTAGGTTATGTGATGTATTCACAAACAGCGTTACTGTAGGAATCTGGGAATTTCTGTGAAAATGTGCCAACTAGAAATTGGGTCTTCTCAGTATTTTTGCATTTCTGGTAGAACCATGGGCTGGGTCACTCCGAGGTTGTTTCTGGGCTGCCATTTGAATGGGCCTGACTAAGGTTAATTGGTGACTCTAAATTGGCCATCGGTTTTTGGTGATGACTGGTTGCTTCTCAGTGTTCCTAAAAGCAGTGTTACCATGCTCACACTGCGTCACGTTTCATTTTATACAAGCTTCCCTAAAATTCAACCCAACAAATCTGATCTGTAGTAATTTTAACTAAAAGACCTCAGGGACTAAACACTGCTAGTCTTTGTAGGGATGGTGAGAGCAGATAAACTGCTTTAATTTATGGTGTGTGTCTGTGTCTGTGTGTCTGTGTGTGTGTGAGAGAGAGAAAGAGAGACCCATGCCTGGTCCTGAAAGAATAGGATTATGAATGGAATAATGAAACATGTTTTTATTGAATCATTAACACAATCTTTGTCACAGTTCTCATGTATTTTGTGATCATAGCATTTAATCAAGTCAGTTTTCTCTTAATTCATATTTCTTACATTGACAGTGAAGTGAAAGGAGTGAGACTTTGTTTTTAAGTATTGCCACATCGGAGCTCATATATATATATATATATATATATATATAAAAACTCAATCCACATGTTTATTGATGTCTTGATTTTCATAACCTAAGATCAGTGTTGCATTTTAAAACACACATTTCAGTCTAAATAACTGCAGGTAAAAGTTTAGCTTGGGGCAGACTTGGAGCTGAATATCAACTGCATTTAACCACTGCTCCACCTCCAAACTTACTATTTATAAGGTTTAAGACCTCACAGCATATAACTATTATACAGAAAACCGAACAGTGCGGTCATTAACATGGCCAAACACAAGTACGACACTGAAAACTGTATGTTAAGTTGCTTTACAGCTGAAGTGCAGTGGTTCAGTTGGTAGGCATCATCTTTAGGGTCAGCGATTTGCGGCCCAATACCTATTGGCCGTCTGTCAAAGTATACATGGTCAAAACACTGATCCTCT
>JAUBNQ010000025.1:24065039-24083393 GCA_032353495.1 Ctenopoma kingsleyae | reverse complement strand
TGACCTGTGGGTCAGCTCCTGTCAGGTAGTGAAGCTCGTCTCACTGCTGTATCTGACTTTCCAACTCAAAGTACTTTTATTATGGTTTAAATAATTAAACAATTAAACCATTGTTGACCATTTACACTTCAGCTGAGTCATTTTAAGATATTTAAGCTATTTCAGATACTACAGTATAGTTTGTGTACTTATGTTATATTGAGAATATTTCTGATCAGAAAATACAACAAAAAGTGAAAATGTTTTGAATTTAATAGAAAGCTGAATATGCATAAATGTACACTAAATATAAATTACAATATGTATATTTACACATTACAATATATTTTTATGCAAATATATATTTACATTAATAAGTTTAAGTGAGTTAAGAGTCCATTATGTCTCGGAGTATAAACTGTAATTATAGTGCAGTTGGTAGAGAATAGCTCAGAGTCCCTAATCTAAAAGACTACATGTGGAATTCATGCGGGGGTCGGAAACTAATTTCCATGAAATTGGTATTAAAGCTTTGCTAATTAAATAGGCCCACAGAGGCTTCAGTCTTAAAGAAGGAGAAATACTCCTTAGTCTTTTAGGAGCTTATACAATCCAGGGAGGTAGTAGTACACAGGTAGTTGTAGTAATGCATCTAAAAACCAAATAATTTTCAGATGTGGGCTCAAGAAACTAGCAGTGCCAGAAGGTAAAACAGCCTCCTAATGTTAAGCTGAAGCTGATGTGACTTGAACTGAGGTTGTATATTGTTTGCCAATGTGTGTGCATAGGTAGCGATAGCTCCATCGATGTCATTATTGACATAGTTCCTTGCCAACTATGCATATATCTGGAGGACTTAAAAGAAACGAGGGGTCAGATAAGAGCCTGATCATGCCCCACCAACGAATACTTAATATTGATCCGGACTGTCAGACTTCATTCCTTCATTCTACCCTCAGGGGATTAAACCTGCAGACTCTGGTGACATTTTTGGTTATTGAGGGACATCTCTTGAGCAGATTCACATTAAATTTGGTAGATACCTGTGGTCTCCAGAGGCTGAATCTTATGAGTTTTGCAGCCCCTCTGACTTTTCTAAGCAGGTTAACATTTTCACATGTTCTGTGAAATATCTCAGCGTCTACTTGATGGATTGGCACTGCGTGTCATACCGACATTCATGGTTCCCACATGATGAATTCTCACAATTAGTCTAGCAGCATCAGGTTAAATGTTACAGCTCGTGTTCACAGACAGCCAGACTCAAATGCACAACCGTAGGCATTCCAAAAGGGATCAGACTGCAAGCAGAGTTTGAGGCAAAAATGTGTAGAACCCAGGGGAACGGGAAGGAACAAACAATGCTAGAAAGTAGCTTCAAGCTGATCTTGGCTAACAGTGTGGCAGATGAGTAATGGACTCTGTCTGGGATATACCCTGATTAATCACATTGAAAACTGCTGCCAAATACTGTATAGTTCTCCCTCTGCCCCCACAACAGCTCTGACCTACTGAGGCATGGATTCCACGAGGCCTCTGAATGTGTCCTCTGATAGTTGGCACCAAGCCGGCAGCAGCAGATTTTTTTAAAATCCTGGACGTTGAGAGGTGGGGCCCATGTGGATCAGACTTTCTCTGTGCACCCTGGCACCACCTCTCCCGTAGGTAAAGAACCCACCTGGCTGTCTATGACGTAAAAGAAAATCTCATTCATCAGACCAGACCACCTTCTGCCACCGATCCATGCGCATGGATCTGGTCTGCAGATACACAGCCCCATACGCATCAAGCTGTGATGTGGGGTGTGTTCTGATACCTGCTGATCATCAACAACATTGAAGTTTTTCAGCAATTCGTGCTACAGTAGTACAGTAAATCTCTTGTGTGGCATCAGACCAGACAGGCCTTGGGTGCCCATGAGCTTGTTGTGCTTCCTTGCACCACTTTTTGCAGATACTGGCCTCTGTATACCAGGAACACCCCACAAGACCTGTCATTCTGACCCAGTTGTCTAACGGCTGCCTATTTTTCCTGAGCCCTAACTGTTCATTTGCTGTATAATACATCCCACCTCTCGACAAGGTGCCATTGTAATGAGATAATTGGTGTTATTCACCTGTCTAACAACATCACTGTAACAAATTTAGAACATACTCTCTCTGAGTGCACACTATGCATTCATAATATTTCAGTAATTAGGAAGATAAAAAATACTTTGTCTAATAAGGGAGACAAACTCATTTGTCTCTGCTGTGATGCATGCTGGGTAGCAGGATGTGTTGGCGATGTCCAACCACAGTGTTGTTCCTCTTTTGGGGATTCGTCTCCTCTCTCGTACCGACATCAAAGCTGACAGCCTGCCGCTCACGCAGCTCTGTGCGGGCTGGGAATTACCTCCATGAGTGTTTCCTCGCCCGTCCATTTAGCAGCGGCAGATCCCTCCTTCCCAACGAGGTTAGTCAGTTGACATATTGAGGGCACGATGAAGGCTGTATGTTAACACCAGAGGGAGTGGCACACTTTAGAGCACCATGTGGAGAAATGGGGGGGGAAAAACTTTGTCTTATGTGGGAGCAGTTTTATAAATTATGACATCTTCTATTTTTATACTTTTGTGGTGGACACAACAATAAGACCGTCTGAATGTTCTAGTTTAGCTGGCAGTGTCGGAAAAGATTCAGCCTTTTCATTACCTGACAAAAAAATTTAGTGGTTGTGCCAATACTGACTCTTGTTGATGCTGCAATACATCTTTGGATAGATGTTGGAGTTGATGGTTCAGCATCCAGAACATTTAACTTTCCACTGTTGACATCCCATCACCTACAGTCTGTCTTACACACAGTGATTTAATATTCTCAACACAATTAAGTGCAACTCCTGAAAGTCTCTTCTTTGCTGACCTCCAGTGGTTTAACTTCACACCTTGCTGCAGTGATGCACAGGTGTGCAGCAAAGAAAAGCTTTTCGGCCTGGTGGGAAGTGGCTTCTTGATTTGGAGGCAAACATTTGAAACAGATTTCTTTGCCACAGTATTTGTAGAAGAGCAGCAATGTTAAATGCTTAATTTGAATTTGTAGAAATGTGCCCAGAGCAAATGTGTGACTTGGAGCCAAATGTGGTTTTAACCCTGCATTGAATGGGCCCCCCCCCCCCCTCCCAGTTTAATTTGACTGTCATAGTGAAACTTTGTTAGTTCATGTAAAGCATGTCTGAGCTGCAAAGTTTAGCATTCTGCAAAAAATATAGTATATTGATATCAGTAAATCTTAAATTTAAACTTGTTAACGGTGCTAATTTGTTGAAATGGTTAACAGTGTAACTTTGATAATGATTAATGAGTCAATGTAGGAAGTGATTTAGATATAGAAGACTTGGAATCCTTTGATTCCATTGAACTGCGACCATCATCTCGCCTAAACTGTACGCTACTAGTTTTTGCTGCTTAACCTAAGAGGTGCCAGATGAGAAGAGAATCCACGTGAATCAGTTTTGTTGCTGTTTTGGCAGGTACCAGCTCACTACTATCCTTGTTATGATGTGGTCTTCTGAGAATCCAGTCATGTGTAGCACATAGACACATCATGCCTTATTCCACTTTCCCCAAACCAGGATATGGTGGCTGGATCGCTACAACAGAAACCAGAATGCTCTGGCTTTTAAACACTAATCACAATTTCTGAGCATTTTCTGTTGGTACAGAACATATTGACTGATACATCAAGACACAACAATACATATTATTATACATATATATAATATTCCTGTATACATAACTATCATGTTTCCTATAAATGCATGATCAAAACCAAGATGAGACTCAGACCAGGGATAGAGGGGCTGTAGCTCTGCTGCTCTGGTAGGAATGTGCTGTTGAGCTGACCACTCTGTAGTTTAATATTCGACCTTTGAAGCTGACTGGACGCCAGTACAGAGATATAAACGGTGTATGACGTGTCCTTTTTTGGCTTCTGCAGAGGTTTGAGTGCACATGCTGATAGGAGCATCAGTTCAGAAATTGCTCATGCTTTTATTTTTGTGGATTTATCAGTTTCATTTATGAAAATTGTTAGTTTCAACTGCAGAGTTAAAAAAACAAAACATTTTCAGGATGTTTTCAGATCTGCTTGAACTTTGCTTTGATCGCTCTGTGTCCCGTGCTGGTCATCATGTATAAAGGACTCGTCACGGTGATGAACACGGTTTGTCGTGTGTTATCCCCACACAAAGTGTTTCAGTGTTGAATTGTGTAAGTCTGTCCTTCAGTAACTCCTGCTGCTGAGGTGCCCTTGAGTCTCATCCTGCAGTAAAAAGCTGTTTCTGCTGTCATCTCTCCCGATGCGAAGACAAAACATTAAAGTAGACAGCATCAGTAAATCTGAATGTGTAAACAGACTTAAGTACGACGTGTGGAGCTGAGCTGGAAGTCACAGCTGCTCCACATCCACCGTGCGCTGGAAATGAGCTTTGATCCAGGCTAATTCTGCTGCTGCTGGGAGGCTTTCCTGTGGACCCCGATCTCCCAGCAGGCTTTGTGTCACCACTGTTTTAACACGGTTATGTTAATCGGTTGTGTGGTGGTGCCGCATTAAAACCAGAGCTGGGATTTAAGCAGAAAGTGTCAACACGCTGAAGACTCGACCTGCTCTTAAACTTTTATTAACGTTTCCCTTCAAGTGATATTTATTGTCATTTTGTTGTCATATTCTCTGACCAGCGGCAGTCTGTCATGAAGAATTAGCAGAGGAATTTCTTTTAATACCTGTGAGTTATATGAGCAAGAACTAGGGTTTTGAGTGTAGTTTTAGAGCTAAATCAATACATAGTTTTATAGAGGGAGAAAATTTACTGCAACACAATAAGCTGCATAGAACCGGTCCATTAAATCAGAGCTCACAGCAGTTCATTTCTTCAAGGTAATGATGAATTAAGATGGCATAAACCTTGAGTAAATTTAGGTTAATATATCCATGTCAGCTCTCAGCTCTTACATCCACAGTGCTGATAGTTTCCACAGACTCTGAGGCTCTGGTTACATTTAATAATCAGCTTATGAGCCCTGATGTTTGCAGTAGACCCTCTAAGTTTCCTCGTAAGTGGGTTCAAAGTCAAGTAAAACATTTTCCTGCAGTGTGCAACAACTTTATAACGTCCTTTCCATTCACTCCACAGTCAAACTGAAGCTGCACAGATGTGCTGATTGGAAAATTTTAAGTGTACACACCTTCATTATACACACTATCAAATTAAAATATTCATCATCAATTTGTGCATTAATTTGTCACAGCTATCTTGTATTTGATCATTTTAAGACAATCCTCAGAAACCTGATCTTGACTAGGTCAGATCTTGTTTAGCAACACGGAGCTGGAGGAGTGAAAGAAATATTCACATTATTTGAAGTAGTTTTCCTACAACTAACATGGACTCATTTAAAAGACACTGCACAGGAGTGGCTGCTTTAACTGGATAGTACTCTAATGTTTTTCAAATAGTACTTATGTACTTTCTGTCTTTATTGGAGTTGACTCTGTCACGTTTGAACTCAGGAGTCTCATATGGACATGTAGGGAAGACTGGACCAGACAAGAGAGAACTGTGCTGGAGAAACATCCATCTCCTCTCGTTCTATTCCCCAGCCCGCTGACTGAGTTTCCCGGCCTGACGCTGAGTTTAGCCTACATGTTAACCTGCTTTTCTGCAGTGAAACCTGTGATAAATGGGCCGACAGTGAGCGACCTACGGTCAGGGCTTCGTATTTTTGGAGGCGGCGTTGCTGGTTCATCCAGACATGGATTCTAGGGGAAAAAACTGACAAAGATGGATGATTAATCCTTCAGGGCTTCAGGCTTTTATTTTTTTAGACAGCTGTGATGCAGGTTACAGTTTTTGCTCTGTTACTTTCTCTACACAAGACATTTCAGAGATTGTATTTTTATTTTATAAGTTCATGACTTTTTGTTCTCTAGTTTTAGTTTCTCACATCGGTTTGTTTTTCTGCTAAAGCTGGTGATAAACCGGTGACACTCTGGTAACTAGTATTGTGATTGTATCAAAGCCTCATTACAGTGCTGTGAAAAAGTATTTGCCCCTTTTCTGGATATTTTTTTTTCTTTTGCATATTTGTCACTTAAATAATTCAGATCATCAACCTGAGTAATACCTGGATGTGTGGGAACTAGAGAAATGATTGTCGTTCTTAAAGATTAACACCTTCACTTGGAGCAAATGTACTTTGAAGGAGAGACAGACTAACTTACAGTAGTTGTTGTAGTTGCATGATGATCTTTCAGTGTGAAACTGATGCTGCTTCATGGAAAAACAAAAAGCAAAATCACAGCAGAGTGTTTATAGTGTTAAAACTTTGTTTCTCAGCGCACAGCAAGCGACTTCGCGTCCATCAACAATGCAAATGAAAATCAATGGCTTGGCAACAGGAAATCGTTGTCTTCCAAATGAGAGAAGGTACTAATGCCAGTCACACCTCCAGGAGGCTGATGGATGAGAAACAACAGGCCCTCGATGTCAGAGCCCCGAGTGATTCAACAGAAATGCAAACTACGCTGTTACACTGACTGTAGAAGATTCAGCACAGCGACAGGCTCATTTAGAAGAGAAAGATCTAAGATCTAGAGGTTATCCGTTTAAAAGCAAAACACAGTGAATGTGTTGGGATGGATTAGACATATTTATAGGTTCAGTTTAGAAGTGAATGAATGAACTATTATTGTCCTGCTGGGACAAATGCCTCGTCATCGTCACAGGAAGAGACTCACAGAGAAGCTGCTACTGTGACAGTGATGCTCTTTGGTGTTAAACAATGTGTTTTTCCTGTTTAAGGCAAAGGCACTTCCCCCTCTCCTCCATCTGCTACTGAAAAGTCCGGTTCTGAATCACCTAAACTACGAGTTTATTCAGTGATCACTTGTTGGCCTGTGCGTTTCAGCTATAGGAAACCGCTAAATGCCATCAACAGAGACCAGGCAGTGATAGCGCAACATCCGCCCGTTGCCTTGGCAACTTGGTGAAACCACAAATGGAGGGAGGAGGAGGCTGACAGGAAACCAGGCTGTCTGGATGCAGTGAGGATGATATGACTGACAGAACTGGTACAGAACCCACAGAGTGGAAGTGGCAGTTTGCACCGAGATTCGAGTGAGAAGAAAGAAGCTTACGGGCGACGGCTGTGAGATTCGACATGACACGTTCTGATGTGCTTCACATGAATTATTCCTGTTTACATGCCCTCTCTGCATGCAGAATGAGGAGAGGATTTGATGCTCGATGCATGTTATCTCCGTCAAGTGCTGCATTAAAGTTTCACTGCGTAGGTTGAATATAAATGTTAGGCCGACCGAGTCCTGTGCCTCACTTTTGTTGGACGATTAGCGGGATAATTCCTCAAACTCTGGGTCCTCATGTTACCACAGAGCTGCCCTTGGTGTGCCTTTGTCATTTGTCATGTTTAAAGCAGCACTGTCGAGGGAGTGGAGGGCTTTGTTGTGGGGGGGGGGACAGCCTCAGGCCTACAGGCCATATTTCATTGTTTAAGCAGCGCATCACCTCCAAACTCCCTGCTGTCCAGCTCAGATGAGAGATAACAGCTAAAGGCTTCACGCCGACAGCTTTGAGGCCTGTTCATCACATCAGTGACTCGGCGTCTCTGTGGACCCCAGCGAGGACCACACCCCGGCTAAAAAAGACCAGCAGCAGGGCGGCGAGGGAGGACTGTCATTCGCAGAAGCTGCAATGTCTCAGAAACATTTATCTTTATTGACAGCGAGTGTCTGCACCAGCAGTGTCTGGGCTTTTTTGAGGGGTGTCTGCATGTTTGTGTGTTTAAGACAAATACAGATGGATGACAAGTGCATCTACTATATGATATTTTGACATAATCCATCCATTATCTGCTTGTCCTCTTAAGAGTCACAGAAATGCTGGAGCTACACATATTTTAAAGACAGAAAATATCTGAGTTTATTTTTTACCACCACTAGATTATGAGAAAATGGTAAAAAAGCTCTGACAAAACAAATCTGGGCTCTACACCAAAATATATTCACTTGATCTTAGGCCGTTTCCATTTTTCTCCTGAATTTATTTAAGTCTTTTAACAGGTTTTTGAGATATCCCGCTGACTAACCAACAAGTGAACTCAAACACAACATTCTTGGCAAAAGCAATAAAAAAACTGGCAGAAAAAACTAAAAGTGGAAACTGCCAACTCAAAGCGCAGCCAGAAATGACTAAAAACAGAGAAACCGGAAAAAGAGAGCAGGTGATTGGAAATAAACAATTACAAAAAGAAGATGACAAAGACTTTAAAGATGAGTGCAGTAGTTCCCGTACTTTATGTTTGAATTCTCACAGGTAATGAGTGTGGCTGTGAAGGTCTGCTGAGGTAGAAAGGTGTGAAATTAAACTTTTATAAAACAGCTACTGCTCAGTAAAGACATGTAATTATAAAGATGAGTTTAACCAGGCTGTAACGTAGTTTGATAAGGTGCAGCTTTAGAGGACAAAACTTTACAGTTCAGATGATGAGTTCTCCGTTTTGGAAGAGTCTGTTAAAGGTGAGGGGTCAGGCTCATTCTTTAAGCTATACTTTGTGATTTTGGGGTTTAATCCTGCATACAAAGCTCCGATTGGTTTGACTGCTTTTCCAACTGTCAGTGAGTCCCAGGTCTATTAAAATCATAAGTGTGGGCAGTGATTCCGAGACCTGGTATGAGGGTAACTACAAAGCAGACCGCACAACCACTGAAGTGGTTGTTAGGAGCTTAAAGAGCTACTTAACAATACAGTAAATCTACTTTTGTACACTCGCCTTATTACGCTGTCAGTTGCTTCTAATATCATGTTTAGTTCTCATTACAACATAAGCATCTGCTTTGAAAGTTATCACTCCATTCAGTGGGTGTTATTAGTCATTATCACACCAATAATTCAGCATCAGAAGCGGCAAACTGCACCTAACGCTAAGACAGAAGGTACTTACCCAACCCTTTCTCATTCCCGTCGGACGCTCACACTGCTTCACGTCCTTTGGAAGGTGCCCTTTTGCATTATAAGACACAGGGATGTCAGTCAATTACAATAATACTTGAAGTGTATTAAGCTGAAAGTTGGTGTAAGCAGCTTGAGTGGTTGGATGGGTTAACAATGAGGAGGACTTTGACAGTGAGCACAGGAGTGCAGTGCAGTGAGTAACAGGGTCATTCCAGGAAGTTCTTATTTTATTTATGCACTGAACCTAACCATGGTTAGGGAAAAGAAAATACATACAGGTACTGCAAATTATACTAAACTATACTGCAGTACTTGAATAAACTTTCTCATACAGCTAGAAATGTATAGGTCCAGTGAGCCCCCCACCCAGGTTTTCAGTTCTCATGTATCTAAAGAAGTAGATATTGTTTATCCACTGGCTCGGAAACAGTCCTCCGTGCTTTTCAGCTGGGTTAAAATAACTGCAGCTGTATTCCTGTCTCAGTCAGTACAGCCTGTCCAAACTTCAACTGACCTCCAGTGTTCCTGCAGGAGTCTGATAAAACCCAGTAAAAGAATCCACATAGTACTAAATTTAATGTCCATACACACTGGTTACCTGTATGTTTAAAAAAAGATTTAAGATTTTTAATTGGGGTTGGCTGTTAATCCATTATAAGCCTGATTGCACCCAGATATCCTCCGGCAGAGGTGTGTTGGTAATTCCTTGACTCTGCGACTGAGCAGCCTGCCAAAATAGATAAGACAAGATAGACAAGCAAGCCATGTTTCCTCTTTTAAATATCTATTAAAACCACTGTCAACAACAGTTTTGTTTATTCTGTTTCTGTGCCTCTTTAACCTCACTTGTTGAGTTTTAATCTGGAAATGATTTCTGTCGTAACTTGTTTTTGCTGCTTTATGAATAAAATTATTTCATCATTGACTGTATGTGGACAATAGCAGTGAGGAAACAGTGGATCTACATGACAAAAATTCATTGCTGCGTAAAAACAGTGCAAATGTGCAAAACTCTGATACACTTTCATATCTTACCATCAAGAAGTGGAAAGTTGTTAGTCCAAGCAGTGAGTTTTCACCATGACATGGCTCTCTGGCTCTGATGTTCAGCAGTTTGTGGTTTCCTCCTGTTTCTCATCAGTTCTTGCTAATTAGAAGCTACAGTCCAACCTGGCTGCTAGCTGAGCTGAAAAACTAACCACAAAGGTAAAACCTGATTGTGTTTTCACACCAGAGTAAACTACAGCCCGGTAAACAGATGAGAGGCTGGGAGACGCTGTGAACTAGTACATTTAGGATCTGATACAACAGACAAAGAGTTTATCTGCAACAATTCTTTAAATGATTTTCTACACAAAACTGGTCCCCGGAGATTTGTGAACAGCGTTGATGTCTGTTGTGCTCATTATTATGTGTTTGCTCCTTTCCACAAAAAGATGAAAACTACCAGTGCTGGTCTGTCTCTCAGTATGTTCTGACCTCCCAGCTCTCAGCTCCAAGCCCTTTGGTCCCCACTGAAGACATAAATGTTGTACTTTCATTTTTAAAAAAGTCTCCGTATTTTCTTAGAACAAACAATAACATGCAGGATTCTGTTGGTAGGGATTTCTGGATTGCTGCTGGCAGTTACATAGATAACGATAACGGAGGAAGGTTGGTGCACAGTTCACTGCGTAGGCTGGCTGCTCATTAAAACACAGTAATTTTCTCCCCAATCTCCAACCAGATAATTGATTGCTGTAGGGGTAGTTATGGCTCAACGGCAGCCCCAGAACAAATGATACATAACTAGGAGTTGAACGATTATTTGATCGATGACACATTGACAGAATAACTATGTTGATCATTGATAAAAGGTTTTGTTAGAACCAGGAAGTAGGAGTTAATGAGTTTCCAGTTGGAAAATTCAATACACCCCAGAAGTCAGATGTATGTTTCATAAAGCCACACAAACCTCGCCAACCTCAACCTCAGCCTCAGAATCCAAGATGGATGCTCTGTGCAGAAACAGTGTGAAGGCTGCAGTAATGTACTGTTAGCAGTTCTGTCTTATTTGGGCCTCATTAAAACAGCTGTACACAGAAAACTGTTGAACTTCAATCTGTGGACATGTTACGATGTCTGTGCAGAAAAACACTAAAGTTCATCACAGCTTAATTGGTTTATTCCAGATGTTTTGAGTGTTAGGCTTAAAAAAAAAGAAGGAACCCACGCGGTATTGGTTTCATCATGTAACCCCAGCTCTATGAGTATAGGTGCTGTAGTAGCATTGGAAGGTGAATTGTTAGTTTGAGCTGTGTTTTCTTTCTGCATTTCTCTATTTTCTGTAATAATACTTTGGTTTGGTGGTTGTGTTATGATATACCTATTGTCCACTCCAAAATGACAGTAGGCATCTTTTCCTCCATCAGGATGCCTCCAGCTGTACGTGTTAGGTACATTTACATGGTTTGTTTGGTCAGCGCTTTAAGTCTGTAACCAGGACCTGTAACTTCTGTAACTTGTTTGCAGAATTTAACAATCATAACAGACTTTCTGTTTTGGAATCTGAACTGAACCCCAGCGCACTCTCAGCTTGTTTTGCGGTTCAGTTCAAACGGTGTTCAGGCTGCAAAGGCTGACTGACGTCGCACAGAGCTACATACAGTCAAAACTGCAGTGACCATTCAGAGATGATCAGGAAAACAACCTGCAGTAGAATCAAATGGACTATAATTGCAGTATTAATCCTGCAGTTTGCATCAGTGAGTTTGTGTCAGCACTGATGTGTGTTCTTGTGGTGTGCGTGCGTGTGTGTGAACTCACTCTACAGATAAAAACTGTACAGTACTGTTACTATGGCAGCCGGCTGCTCTCCACTCTCTTGTTTTCTCTTTACCTTTATCTCTTTCTTTTTCTCATTTCTCTCTTGAGCTTTGTTCATGTTTATGCAAGACATGGCATGATGCAGATCCCTGCTTGTGTTGCAAATGCACACATAGACTGTTATGATTTTCTATTGTACCTTTCAGTGTTGCCACAAATATGAGGGCGCAGTGCACACAGAACATCATCGGAAGTTGAGAGGAATGAACATTTTTGTACTCGGACGCTACACAATATCTCTGGCACTGTGCATTGCACAGCTGGTGGTAATGTTTGAGAATGAGAGACTGAACAGCAAAGAAGATGGTACACTATAGTGACTATCGCTCTCAATCAGCTGTCAAGCTGATAAGTTGCTTGCAATGTCTTTCATTTCTACAGTATTTCACAACTGCTTTGACACAGTTTGTTCAAAGTTTCTGGAACACTGAGACCAGATTTGGTCTTATCTGAAAGTTGTGAGCAAGCGTTCATGTTGGAAGTCAGTGTCCCCTGAGAAGACTAGATATAGGAAGACACAAATATAAAAAGGAAAAATATCTCAACTGGTAGAGAAGGCATGGGTGGAAGGCCCGCCGTGAGCACATGAAGGTGGGCTGCAGTGGCTTCTCACCTGGTCTCCATGAAATCAGAGGATCAGAGGGGTGCAGGAAAGAAGAGCCGCAAAGAACGTGACAAAGAGGGACAATCTATAGTGTAGTGTGCTACTTGGACACAAGCTAGGGACTGATCCCACCTAGCTAAAACCTGAAACACCAGATGACACTGGGTTTGTGATGTTGCCGTGTCAAACTCCTTTTTTAAGAATGCAGCAGCAGCAGCAGTCAAACCAGCTCTTTGAACCTACACTGCACTGCACCTGCTGAGCACCAAACAGCAGACAGACACAGTTACACACAGGGTTTTTGCACTGGGGGATTAGTGCGTCACAGCACTCATTCACACATTTAACATCTTTAGAAGAAAAATATGAAGCAGTTTGTATAAGCACTAAGTTAACACAGCTTTGACACCGTTGACAGTGATCATTAAACCGTAAAGTGAGTCTGACATATCACAGTGCAAAGAGGTATGCGGGAGAAAAAGTAGCATAGGTTAGCTTTGTAACCTAGAAGGACCACAGCAGTGCAGCTATGAGGCTCTAGTGGAAACCACCGTCATCATCGCTGGTGAGAAAACTGGACTGACATTTTACCTGGTAGTTTGAATCGTGGCTCCAAATAAAACCCAATGGTGGCCTGTAGCTGCTGCGTGGGTAAATCAGTGAAACATAACCAAGTTGTTTCAGTGTCTCAATATAACCAAATCATAGTGGTTCTATAACATGGCAGTGAAGGTCCAGTACACCTGTGGGTCATATGAGATGTCAGGGTTCACTGGCCGTCAGTAAATGGCTGTTGTTTACTTTATTTTTCTATAATCTGAGCAAATTCCTCCCGGTTTTCTGTCTCCTGAGAGAAACATACTCGTACATCAGACATAAGAAGGCAGTGCAGCTTTTCCTCCCTCTCTCCCTCTACATTTCTGGCATGTGTGTTCATGTGTGATTCTGTGTGGTATAAAAGAATTCCATTGTGATATTTGTTTGTATCTGTCTTTGTGTGGGTGTGTGGTAGTTGTGTTTTGATGTCAGTCTTTGGAGAGTGTGGATGTGTGGTAGTCTCAGAGGTAATGAACGACCATCCACCACTGTGGAAACCAGTTGGTTTTTGCTTCAGCATCTCAGATGACATCAAACAGCACTGCTCCCATCATCATCTGTGGGATGTTTTTCTATTTACTAGAAAATGTGTTTTCTCTTTTCTAAATTCAGAAGAAAACTGACAGTTAAAAAAAAAAGTTTGTGCTGTCACCAGGAAGCTTTTTTTTGACAGAGAACCTCGCTCTCACAGAGACTGTTGAGCTTTACTTTTTTCACTCAAAGATGCTTCCTCTTGATAAAACCTCCTGTGTGTGTTCTCGTCACGGTGCTGCTGTCAATACACCTGCTGTTTACCTGCTTCACATCTTTCTGTGACTCGATTACTGTTGTGGAACTAACATATTGGCAAGTGGATTTAAGATATTTGGCAGCACAAAGGCTGTGCTAGCAGCTGATGTGTGAGGAATGATGAGTCTTTACTCTGTCAGGGTTGATTACACCTGCTTTATTAAGTTTGTTTTTGAAATATCCAGACGTTGCTGTCATCCGGGGGCATCCAGCTTGAGGCAAACAGCAAAATGTGTTGAGGTCATAGCGTATCATCATTTGAAGGAGGTTTAGAGGTTAGAGGTGACAGAGCATTTGAACTGTTAGTGAAGCAAATTTATGTGAAAGCCTACAATTTTAATGCAGATGTAAAGGAATGAAGAAAAATTAACATTTTAATAAGAATTTGCATCCGTCCCTTGAAAATAAGCTGTTATATCTTCAAAGCATTCCTCTAGTGGGTTAGCCCTGACCTGTAGCAGCTACTCTATCCATACCATTTGCCTGTTGGTGATATGGAAACAGAAATTGATTTGGATAGATGTATGCACAATATCATCATATTGAGCCCATATTGAGCTTTTCACAGGATTTACTGTCGGTATGAAAAATACTACGCGCTTCAAAAGATTTCCTCCCTCAATCAGTCAGAGGACCGTCGGTGTAATTGTTTCAATGGCAGAATGAAGCGCTGCAAGGGATCATCTGGGAATGTTGTGTTGATGCAGTGGTGTGGCAGTTATGGTCTTTCAATGTGAACAGTGTTGACATTTGACTGCAGCGCCCCCACTGGACCAATTAGTATAATTCTAATAGGAACAACTGAAGAGGCCACATCAGGCATGTCTAAAATAACATCTGACAGACAGATGGACGGATACATCCTTATCCCTGCAGTCGGACTCCTCCGTCTGCCCCTGTACTCGCTGTATTTCATCATCTAGAACAGCTCAGAATTTACATTGGAAGCAGACTTCTTTCAGTTGGTAATTTTATTTTTGTGAATTCCGTCCGTTGCAGTATTGACCTTGAACACAGAAGTCAGTGCAGCCAGATTAGAAATTGCTCCGGGCACTTTTGAAGAAAGTCAGTTTGCTCGCCTCTCCAGTGCAGCTACTATAGATTCTATCTCTGTGCTGCTCAGAAAAAGAAACTCCGTTTTGCTCCTGATCAAATGTTTGATCTTAATTATCACGTTCCAAATGGAATAATTTTGTAATTAGATGCTGATTTTTTTTCTTTTGTCTTTGTGGGGGGAGAGACTTGGAGATGATTATCCCAAATGAATGTTGCATGACTGAAGGGACAAGAGAGCAGCTCTCATTCCTAGTTCAAGCACAGCCAACACAGAGCAAATGAATTGGAAAATTACCATAGGTCACTGAATTAATTCTCCAAATAGCAATTGGTGTGATTTCTCCTGGGGGTGGGGGTGGGTGACTGGCAAGTCTGCTTCCCTGCTCACCTGTAGGTGTGGATGTGAATTTCCAGTCATGGAGGTGGGGGTCAGAATCTGCCTTGAGCCAGATCTTTCTGTTTTGGTTGCAGGTGGAGCCTGAGTCTGGGTCTGTGCTGTGAGATGAGACATGCTGTAGCTGAATTTACAGCCACTGTGTAATTCTTTCCTATTCAGTTTATTTCTATAGAATATATAACTCAAAACAAGTCATCTCAAGGCAGTTTACGCTGTTTAATCTTTAAGAGCTTAAGTAATATAACTGCACATAGAATTATACAGGAAACCCAACAAGCCTGCTTGAGTAGTACTAGGAGACGGTGGAGGCAGCTGAGCCAGAGTCAGGGTGGGAGGCCATCTGCTTCAGCTGGTTGGGGTCACTGGGAAGAGGGGAGAGAAAAGCACAGCAGGCAACAAGAGAGCAAAACAAGCAGCAGATAATACAGTAGATCCACATTGAAAGCATCATTTAAATCAGGAGTAGGGGGGAGTGGAGGGGTACTTATCTCTGGAGCTCTTTGGAACTTTTTTGGTTCCATTTATTTAGTGAGTGCACTAAATACACCGAACATGGCCCAGGTAGACGACGTTCAGTGGTTTATGGTCATTGACGGTCAGGGACAAAGACAATGACCTGCTGGTGACTGTGTTTGCGCTGCAAATGCTCTTTTTACTAATTATTATTATTTATTAATATGAATAATACGCACTAATACATTCCCATGTTATGTTTATGCGAAATTCAAAACTAATGAGCCCTTGATCTGCTGGAATTTATATCTGCTGTCTGCAAAATATCTTTATTAGCTCTTGTTCTAATTTAATATCAAACCTCATCGTGCTTCCCAGTGTTTGTCTTCACTGAAGGTGATGAGCACTAATTATTGCAACTCAAAACGGTGGAAACATGGAGCCTCTATTTGGGCAGAACATTTTAAGCACCTGTTACAGATAGAATTTATTCCCTCTACATGCACTACTCTGTTTACTTTATTTACGTACTGCATATCTGCTCTTTTACAACAATACACAACATTTCCACAACCGAGTATAATAATAGAAACGGTTAATAAAAGTTACAGGTTCAACAATAACAATCAGTGATGAGATTTATTTGTCTCCTTTCATTTCAGCTCTGTAAAAGCTCCAACTGGCTGTTGTTTTTCCTTTAGGGAGACGACCATGAATGAGCCCAGCAGCAGACCTATTTTAATTGCTAAGACAATCGGAGATGTGGGCAGTGGACCAGGACACTTACATATGGCAAATTGGGAAAAGAGGTAGCCCGAGGTTAGACAGGAATGTTGAAACTAAAGTAACTAACATCAGTTCTCTCATCTCTTAGAATGATCTCAGAAAATGTAAAAAAGTCAAAGGTACGCCTTTAATGGGCTTTCAACCTGACTGACAGACACCACGCCATTAAGACGACTCCTTAAGCAGACAAATTACAGCTGTAAGTCAGCAGCCTGCTCTTCTTGTTGTGCTCCATGCAGAGCTGTGCAGACGGGGCTAATGGAGCTAATGCACCAAGACAAAAAGCCGTGAACATCTTTTCACCCATAAACTCCACAACTGTCTCACAAATCCAGCCCCAGCCATTACTTTAACAGGGCACGGCTGTATTTCTCCCAGCCTGTAACTACTATTGGCACTGGACAGTTTATGTGTTAGTCGTGTAATTAAATCTTTGGATACTTTCCTCAAATCAATGGAAAGTACCAGCATAAAACACAGGTTTGGAGCTGTGTGAAGGCCGGGCAGAGCGCAGCAGAGGATCGATGGTGCAGGGCAGGTGGTGATCGGTGGTGACGCTTCAGACTGTGTGACATCACAGTGGCTCAGCCGCACGACCTTAGCCTTTTCAATTCAGGAGCATTTGAGCTGCTGTCATTACGCTGCCAATTACGTCTGTCGTTTTATCAGCATAGCAGCACCGCCCCCCCGGCTTGCTGGCTGTCGATCCGGAGTCAGCCCGGACAACCTAATGATGGCAATTAGCCGCTAAAGGAGGCTCTTAGCCGTTATCTGCTGTCACAACCCACAACTGATGACTCTGGGTAAAATTGCTGCCAAAAGTCAGGTACACCTCAGCTCTGCTGGGAGAACTTTCTTCTTCCACTGTCACTTCATTTACCTAGGGAACGCAAATGGCCCCAAAAATAAAAAAGAGGAATGATTTTGGGTCATCATCTCTAAACAGGTGTTATGAACATGCAGACAGGAAAGTGCAGCTTTTTTCTGCCTGAGGAAAAGATCCAATCTCTCCTTCCTTGAACAGGTCATTTGAATATTTGTGTTTTTATTGTTTATCTCTATTCTGCTCCTTCTGCAGGGTGGCACAGTGACAGGTCATTATGTGGCTGCCTGCTCGCTACAGTACCTGGTGTCAGGACACCAGAGGGTGTATCGCTGCGTCTGGTCGGAGAGCTCGCAGTGACAGGCCCCGGCTTTACACTCGCCTAAGCCATGGTGTCCATGTTGGCCTCATTAACTGGAGTGTTGCGTGGGTTTTATATCAATGTCACAACTGTCACGGTGTGCGGAGGTGGGCTGAGAAGGAGCTTGCTGCGTCCTGCCTGTTTACCAGCCCTCGCTAACACTCACGGATCTGTCTAACTCATTAGCAATCACCCCATCCCTTTCATAATGAGAAAGCACTAGAGAGGCAAAACCGAGAGAGGAAGCCGTTAAGAGATGCACCGTGTCTGGATCCTCTTACTTGTTTGCTCACTATGATAGATGGTCCTTGTATTGCTATTCATAGAGCTGCTGCGGAGCGGCCGTCTTCTGGTCCTCGTGAGGTTTACGTTCATCTGGGACTCATGTTTAAGCATGTTGGAGTTCCCGGCGACTGATTTATGCTGTCCTTATTTCTGCTCCGACGGGGAGCTCATCTGAGCTCGACAGCAGGGCGCCTCTGAATCTTGATGGTGGAAACTGCAGCTGCAGATTGCTGTCAAGGCTTCTCTGCGGGAAGCTTTACTTTTTTTCGGCTTCTTCCAATAGAATTCTACTCCATAATTTAGCTGCTTGCCCCCAACTCCCTGCCTGACTGAACAACACTCTTTTTTTT
>JAUBNQ010000025.1:24042025-24056053 GCA_032353495.1 Ctenopoma kingsleyae | reverse complement strand
GTTGATGAAATTGGAAACTGGAAATGAACAGCCGCAGTCTGTGCTGTTATACTCTGATGTTTTATTGATCCGTCCATCCACTCCAACCTCCTTCTCTAACTGATGTTACAGAGCAGTCACTCCATTCACCTTTTACTCCCAGTTACATTTCAGTTACTTTTCAGGCAACAGTAGGTTTCATTTAAACAAATGACGAAGACCATCCAACCTGTAGCTAAGTGATGATAAAGATTTTACAGGATCCTTCAGCCGAGAAACACGTTTTTGAGGCGTTATAATTGTCTACAGAACACTGATGTGTATCAACACATCATGACTGTTTTATGGTGCAGATATCAACCCTTTGGTTCTTTCTTTATTTATGAGGGGTTTTTAATTATTTTATGTTTTTTCCACATCTTCAATTTTTAATGGGGCCACGTGAACGT
Organism: Ctenopoma kingsleyae; assembly: GCA_032353495.1. Classification (NCBI taxonomy): domain Eukaryota; kingdom Metazoa; phylum Chordata; class Actinopteri; order Anabantiformes; family Anabantidae; genus Ctenopoma; species Ctenopoma kingsleyae. Next base: position 24,055,625 of record JAUBNQ010000025.1, on the reverse strand, counting down.
GCATATTGATGTTTCTTTCCTCTCATGGAGTCTTGAAAAAGGCGTGTGAAGCCATGAGCAGACTCATGATGTCACTCTTAGGTTCGTATTGACTGTGACGTGAGGGGTCTGGTGTGGGTGTAGTCTCTGTTCTCAGCCGTCGTCTTTTCAGTCTGGGTTTATCCTACATGCATTTATTAACTGAAGCAGCTGCAGTGATATTTATTAGAAGGGTGTTGGTGTCAAAGCCACAATGTTCAGTCATGTGCACAAATTTAGTTTGTTGGATGTGTTAAGAGCCTGGATGTGTTTGATAAACCTGTATTTCATCTCATCTGTCTGGACAGCAGGAAACAGTCTGCATCTTTTTATTTCCTCCTTTCAACCTGATGCAAGTGATGAAATTTACTTCAAATACAGATTTAAATCTGTATTTGAAGTAACCTTCTCCTGTCAATGTTAAAAGCTTGGGAAGGCTTTCAGCTGTGCCTCTTTTAATGGGCGAACATCATTAAATGTTCGTGTGAAATTAGGCCTCCTACTGTAATTGGCAGGCTAATGAGTGGATAGAGGAGTATTAATGCACAGCCATGTTGGGCATGCACCACATTTGATGCCTGGGACTTAGGATTTGAAGTCATTATCGGCAGCAGCCTTGGCAGATGAGGCAGAAACAGTGTTTTGATGTGTGTGGACCGGGAGGATTTGTGAAAGGTTTCTCCCTGGGAGGGCTGGCAGGAGGGCAGGTGATCAGGATGGCAGATGCAAAGCATGGAAACAAATAAAGTTCACAAGCCTGAAACAATGTCTTTTTCCCTGATACCTGTCTGTCGGTAAATGTCAGGAAATGTAATTACTGTTCAAAGAGAGTGTCCTTCTTTCACCATGCCTGGGTTCACCCCCCCACTGTGCTCCCTTTTTCATCTGCTTAAAGGGCAAACCAGCATGTCTTCATGATGATGAAGCTGGTTCATCCCATCACAAGTTAGGTAAATAAAATAATAACAATCGAAAGGACCGAAACGTTCAAACTGATTAGAAGACAACGTTGTGATTAGCTTCAAATATCGTACCTGAGCATGAGCACCGCAGCTGGGTGATGAGATCTGGTGCATCCCACAGGTGTTTGATGGGGTAGAGATCAGGGCTCAGTGCACACCAGTCAAGTTCTTCCTCCTTATCAACCTGGCTTTGTGCACAGGGCCGTTGCCCTGTTGAAACAGGAAATGGACAAACACAAATGTGGAAGAACATTACGCTTCAGTAGCCAAACTCACACGATGTTTTGTTTGTAATTGGGCTGAAGGAATTTTTAAATGAAGATATTCTGTTTCTGTCTGTTCCAGCACTTCACTGAAGCCTTTACTGAATAAATGATTCAATCCCAGAATATTTTAATGGATTTTTGATTATACTGTATAAAATGAGAATATTGTAGTGAATTTGTTTAATTATTTTTGACTTTTCAGGCGTGTTTGACCTCAAATTTCGTGGTTTAAACACTACTCGTTTGAATGTATGATCATATAAATTGTACGGTTGAGTCTGGCACAGGTAAATACTGCAGGTACAGTACTAAAGCTAAAATGGAGACAGTACACCCACGGCAAACCGAGAAGATGGATCAGATGAAACAAAACGTTTGGCAGTGCTGCTGGAACTGCTCTGCAGCTTTTCTACATCACTGTCTGCTGTTTTAAACAAAACCAGACTCCTGCTCCCTAACACATCCTCTTTGGGGTTTGAGCTGTTTTGTTGTATAACGCTTCAAGTTCAGATTAAGTTTGGGTTTGGCTGCTGCCAAATTTAATTTAACGTGAAATTTCTTTCTTTCTCCGTCTGACAGTCACTTTGAGACAAGAGAAGTAGATTCACAGCACTCAGACTGAAGACAGAAGAGAACGTGTAGCTGCTGCTTTGCATTAGCCAGATTACCCCATTGTTGTTGTCAGGCTGTCTGTGATTTATAGTGCTGTGTAAATATGTTTTAGTATGTTTCAAACGGTGCCGATCAGGACTGTAGAAGTGGGTTGGTAGGCTCTACTCCACCTCCTAGTTGGTTTAGTAACCCATTATCATGCAGCAGAGGTACAAAACTACTTGATTAGGTTTAGGCTCCATCAGTAGGAGATCTCTTGGTTTGCTTAGTACAGTAACAACACTAGACATCTAGTTTAAACTGGAAAATGAATAAGAGGTTGAGTTTTTCAGGGAGGAAGGTATTCTTGATATGCAGCCTTCTGATCGAGTGGCAGGTGCAGTTTTCCCTGTATGAGCCATATTGGTGGGTACGTAGGTGGTCTGTGTGTGGATTTCTGTTTAAATGTTTGGGAGATTTGCTGTAAGACAGGAACATAAATGGTTAATTTAGGAAGGATTCATATTGATGTCAATAATCACATTTAGTACTAAGTCGACATTATGTCTATTTCAAGCTGTTGGCTGTTGGTGCCTGCAAGGGAAAGCTTAAAACGTCAAACTTTTCCAAACTGTAATCTGTCGCTGTGAAGTGGAGAAGAAATCACTGAGTAGTACATTTTTGTTGATATTAAGTATAAATCCCTCTCTTCTGTGACTGTTTGCCCTCGGCTCCTTCTGTGTCAGGACCCCGGCCTCTTTAAATCTGCTTACAGTAAGCCTAGAGAGCAAAGATCTGTAAAATAAAAAAATAAAGGTTTATTTTTTTTATTTTTTTTATTTTACAGATCTTTTTAATCTGCCTCGTGATGTCCCAGCTGTGAAAAGAGGGCAGCAGGATGACAGTGACGGTGCATTACTTGCTAATCATGTCCCATTACATAATTATCCCTTGATTTATTGCCAGGATCTCTTCCTCATTAAAAGCCATGATTCAGAGCTTGTGTGCTGATAAAACATCCTATTAGCCATGTTGGGATATAACACCCGAGGGCGACGGGAATGATGCAGATTTCTGTTTTTCTCCGGTGTGATGGCCTGCGGTTACAAGAAATATACCACCGTGCAGGATGAAAAAACAACAAACTTAAATATATATAAATAAATCAGTAGATCACTGGCTCTCAATAAGATGTCCTTCACCTGATGTCTCATAAATTAATCTAAATGTCTTATCACTAATTATTCTTTGTATTGTTCACTTTAAATGACGGATTTATCATGGGTGTTACTTGAGAGATTAGACCATTAGCCAATTTAAACATGAACATCACAGTGGGAATTTAATTAATTGTTATTAAGCATCACAAACAGCTGCAGAAATGCAAAAGAGAAGGAAAAAAGCTTTCCCAGGGGTGTGCCGCATGGTTGAAGGGGAGGCAGAGATGCTGTCAAAAGTCATCGTGTTTCTGAGACGTACAGTAACTCAGTGAAATGGGAACACACAGAAAAGAAACACATATTAAAATCATTCAGACTTGCACTTCCTGAGAAGAGCATTAATACTGATCCACCCAGAATGAACGTCCGTGAACCTCCGAGGCCGGGATGTACTTTGTTTTAAATACATGTGTCACTTATGCACGTTGACAGAAATGAGCAGAAATTATACAGGTTAAAGAGATTAAATAAATGGGAAAAACAAAAAGACAAGCCTCGCTTCAGGTGGGAGAACTCATCGATTCAATTTAAAATACAAGAATGTTTCTTCCAACAGGAGCAGCCGGTTCACAGAGAAACAGGTCACAGTGACTTTAATTATCACTGGGCTCCAAACAGGATCAAATCACTGACCAGAGCAGGTAATATTAAATTAGCCCACCTCCTCTAGAGACTGGAAATGGGGCATATAAGACTGTAGTATTCTTTTTATGTTCTGTATGCAGTATTTTATTTTATTTAACCAGAGAAACCTCATTGAATTTTAAATATCTACAGTCCTAGCTGTAATAGGCTATGATGAAAATGAGTTACAGAACAAAAGGACATGACATAAAATCAGACTGAAACAGAAATTAAATTATAAAAATCATCTTGGAAACAACAAAGTGGCCTCAAAAGTCTATTTGAAATTCCCTGTGTGCTCTCATGACAAGTGTCTTCATTCCTGTTTAATGAGGACGGAGGGGATCCAGAAATCAAATCCTTTGTGCTAAACACCATTTGAATAGATTAAGAGTAAAACACACAATTTGCGGCGCTGCTGAAATGATGAGTGAGCAGACAACATAAAAGACAGCAGAGGTAAATTTACCGTGTAACACTCTTCATTTGTTTCCTCTGGGTGATTGATGTCGTCTTGATTCTCAACAAGAAACGTTTTGAAAACTGCCAGAAGATGTGAGTTTATCATCCGAGTCAAACAAAATTCTATATATATTTTGTTCGGTATAAAAATGGACTCGGATATCAGAAGTTCTCTGTTAAGTTCTCTTTTCTTTTACACAATCTGAATGTGACTTTATTTGAGGAGCAGACGCCTAAAAAACTACAGTGTTCGTCTCATTTTACGTTATGTCCAATTTATGTGATAAAGGCTGATGGAAGCAGATTTTAAAGAGACAAAGTATAACATGCATCTTCTGCTATAGACGTTTCCCAACTACTACATCAGAAAAATAATGAATAAAAGAGCCAGCAGCAAAAGGAACCACACACAGTGTTTGTCTGTGTACTGAGAACAAATTAATTCATTTAAATGCCACGAATGCCCCCTGAGGTGTGAAGCAGTAATGAAATGTCCTGACGGACCAGACTTACAGACCTACTGTTGCTCTTTCATTATGTGATCGTGTTGTATCCGCACAGCTCCACCTGACGGAAAGCACACGCTGTGTTTTGTTTTGCCATCGTTTGTGGAATTTGCCTTTAGATTTGTGTAACTTTTACTGTAAATGGAAATATAACGTTTGTGGGTTATGAGTCAGCAATACTCTGCAGCTGTTTGAGTATGAGTAGATGGATAATTCACACCCACACAAACACACAAACTGTGTGCACTGAGGTGTTGGTGCTGCCGAGGTCCTGCTGTTCAGGCATCTGGACTGAGTTGCATCCTGCAGGGGCAGACTAAGGATGACGCATTTGCCTCCTCTCTCCCTCAAATCCACAAGGCAGCGGTTCAGCTAAATGAGAGCAACTCCAGACATAACCACACCCGTCAGGAGGCAGTGGTTAGATAGATGCTGCCTCCTAGTTGCTCATCATTTCCATCCAGCTGTCAACAGAAATTTTTACTAAATCTGTCTGAAATGTGAAAAATGAGGCTGATTTAAAGCAAATGTCAAACATCAAAAGTTAGGGTTTGTTTGTCAGGGTGCTGCTCAGTGGGAGGGCACACGAGCTAAAATGAACCGTTGAACCGAGTCGAGTTACTGCATGAAGACCCATGGTATATATTTGGTATATAAAGTTAGTGGTAGCAAGAACTATAGTGTAGTAGAAGTCGTAGCAGTAATATGATTAGCGCAGTGCTGACATGCAGTTTATTTAATTGTGAGTTTGTCCTCCACTGTTGCCATTTCCTGTTAGTACACTGCAATTTAGTACAGTACAGTATTTGTACTGCACATGTACTGTATCTGACAGCTTCAAAGTCCTTCATCCTTAATTCAGTTCAGTTTATTTGCACAGCACAACAAAAATCATCTCAAGGTTCCAAGACCTTACAGAATCACACACACACATACAACTAGTCAGAAAATCCAACAAATGACAGTGGAGAGGAAATAGCACACCTATTATACATGGAAGTTTATCGTCACTCCTACAAATTCAGTTACTGCCACTTACCAAATAAATCAGAATCAGATGGCTAGCTAATTATAATATTGGTCCATCCACGTTCTCTGGTAAAAACAAACTTTATCAAAAAAAAAGTCTGAATATTTGGGTCCAGTCCTAGTTTAATGGAAGAAACCTTTGGCAGAACCAGGCTCAGGGTGGGCGGCCAGGGTTCCCTCTGCCTCAGTTTGTTGGGATGAGTAGAAAGAGAAACCGAGCAGGAGGCTTGTAACACACATGCAGGTGTTACGGTGGTTACAGATTATTGCTGGATAACTTGCGTTTCCTTCTTTGTGCTTTCTTGTTTTTTTATATTTCTTTTCTATAATAAACCTTTTAAAAGATCATCTTGACAGAAATTCTGTTTATTTCCACGACGCTGTCTTGTACGTGGCACCAAAATGGGAGCCGGTGTGACACTTACTTTCTCCTTAAACAGTCACGAACACCAGACAACAACTGTGCAGACAAAGATATTTGGTTGGGATTTGACACAAAGACTCCTCAGTTAGGGTTAGACGCTAAATAAACACAGTGGGGGTTTGTGATCATTTGTGACGGGTTAGGCTTAGGTCCTGACGGACTTTGAGGTTTTAATAGCTGGTGGCCGCGTGGTTCACTGCAGCTGTCTTTTTTTCTTTTTTTTTTGCTCCCGTTACGTGTATTTTACAGAAGCACAGTGTCGACAGATTTGTTGTTAACTGAAGCAAACATTTCCAGGGCAACACGCTGAGTATATTTGTAACTCGAGTATTTTCTGTCTGGTGTGTACTGTTGATATTTTACTCTAATACTTGTCTGAATATGTATGCAGTAGCATAAGCAGCAGTGTTGGTGTGGTAGCAGTAACTTAAAGGCTTTGTCTTCCTGTTTGTTGTAACCCTGTGCATGGACTCTTGCAGGTTTATATCTCTCTGCCTCCTCTGGTCTGTTCATCATCATGTTCAAACACTGACAGTCTGTCCTCCTCCTGTGACCCTCTCAGGCCTGCTGAGCTGCTGTCTTAACAGAACAGGGCAGCTGCAGTTTGATGTTACAGCAGTAAATGTTGACTTTTGGAGTACACCAGACTTTTATCTCTAAAACTAGTTAAATCCCCGTCTTTATTCCTGCTCCCTGCAGTCAGGTCTACTCACTGTAGTTGTGATCCTGCATGAGAATAGACGAGTTTTTCTTTCATTAACCTTTGTGTTTGTTTTTTTTCTTCATCTTGGAAGCTGTTTCTATGCTAACAAGGCCTGGGAATGAACATGTGTGATAGTCAGACTCTATTCCCTTTTAAAATTCTTATTACGCCGCTCAGAAGCAGGCCGACCTGCTGGTGGCTGACACTTCAGACTGATGGGAAGGAAATGAAAGAGTCGGACGCTGTCATTGAAATTGCAGTCTTTTGCATTAAACATCTTATGTGACTTTGGTGTTTTTGTGAGACTCGGAGCAGCTTGTCCCCAGAGGTTGATCAGTGATTGGGAGAGGACTTCCATTGACGCTTGTCCATAAATTAATATGGCATCACATACATGTTAATGAGCACGGTGTTGAGCCTCAGAAGTTGGGATGAAAGAAGCCCAACGTGCAGATCTGAGTGTGGCTGGTTTCACGTGACTTGGAAGCATTTCAGTGGAAATATTTCAATAAAAAGTGTCCAAGAACTCATGGATCTGATGCAGCCAAGCTTCCCTGTCACATCATATGGCTGCTTGATGTGTCATGTTGTCTGTTAATTAATCAGCTTCTGTTTGCTGCTGAAGCAGGATGCAAGTCACAGGTCTTCTAAAAATAATCCAATTATCAGCTACCTGTCAGGTTGGTGCTGTTTTTGTAAATGTACTTGTCCTGGAATCTCTGATGTTTAAGTGAACACATCTCTGTGAAAGTTTGCTAAGAATAATGGTGTGGAAACAACTTTAACACACATGGAGCTCAGCGTTTTAAAGGAGAAGGCTGCAAAGTAATATAATAATAAAAATAAAATAATAAATAAAACACCAACAGATTAAAGTAGAAATGAATTCAGTCAGTGAATCCAGAACCTGATTGAGCTCATTTGTCTATGACAGAAACCACCTTTTGTTATCCAAAGAAAATATCTTTCATTCTTACATCTCAGCATCTTGACTAATTCTCTAAATCTGGCACATTTACAAGTTGTCTCCTCGTCCTGCTTATCGTGATTTCATGCTGTGTTGCTTATAGGTTAGCGACATTTAACTATGATTCTAGTCAAAGATGTGTGATTTGAGCAGGAGGTTAACACACAATAAAACATGAATGAATCTAAATTTTTCATTTAGATTTTTTATTAAGCACGTCAACTAGCTTTGATTTTGTTTTTTTACTTTTTACCCGAAACAGTTGGCAGTTTCACACCATCCCAGAAAATGTGTGTGGGAGTCAAACTGCGAGTCCATAAGGTAACGTTAACAGGAACAGTTAGACGACGTCTTGGCGAAGAGGAGCTGTGCTTGATGAACACTCAGAGTTTAGGGAGGGTGATAATGATGATGATCTGACTGAACCGTCTTTATGTTAATTGACAGCAGATCTGACCTGTGAATACCCCCATCAGCTGCCTGAAAATCAGCAGAGATCCGACTTGACATTTATATCGTCATTAAAATTCCAGGATTAACGGAGCGGCTCAGCTTTGTTGGGACAGTTTGGGGAGGGCTGTTTTCTCTGCTATAATAATGCTCATTAAGACTCCTTGCTCATTTATTCATCATATTTATTGTGGTTTTAGGCTTTCTAGTGCATTAATAATGCTCACCATTTGTCTTCTGCTGTCATGGTAACGGCTCAGCATCCAACCCAGCTGTGCAGAACTGTTGTTTCCTCTCAACCCGCATCACACATATTGTAATTGTTGGATATAAATCTGGGCTGTAATGGCTCTGTCACATTGGCTCTTATTAGTGTTTGGAAGTACTGGAAACAGTTAGTGATGCTTCATGTCTAAGGAGGCAATTAGTCAGCTTTAATTAGACAGAAATCCACCACAGCGTTACTGTAGCTGTGTCGTCTCTCCGGGGCAGAGCTCCCTCTCCATTAACCTGCAGCTCATTCGAATGCAGCAACGTGTCATGCAGGTTCAGGCAGCTCTAAACCGGACAGTCCTCATCCATTACTGAGCAGGGAGCTACAGTGGCAAGCCCAAACCCACCCAGTAGCTACCCACAGTAGCACCTTCTCAGACGGACAGGATGTAGCACAACACTGTAAAATGTGTTGTCAGGTTTTTGTAAGGCTATGCCACATGTCTCTGTAGGCAGAGTATTGTCAAGCTGTCAGTGCAACACTTAATCCAGTGCAGTGGTTCCTGATCTTTCTGGCTTCTGGCCCCTTAAAATGAGGCAATCTCCCCCTGTGACCCCTGACAAGTGAAAATTGATGTTTTTGCTTCTGTGATTGTTCAGTCTTAAGGAGTTTTAGAGGCCAGAAAGAGGTGTAAGTATACAGTATTCAAATGCAGTAGAGCAGTATTTAGAGAGGTTGTGTTTCACCATAGAGTGTGATAATAAGATTTCATTAGAGGATGAATCATGACTGGTCATAACATACACACAAACCAGCAGTTACAATTTAGCTTACAACATGAAATTATAATAAAAATAAATTACATGAACGTTTCTGACCAACTTGTTAAACTATTAATCTGTAACTGAACCAAAAGAGTTTTCGTGTAGGCTGCTTGAAAAGCTCCCAGGAATGAAATGGCCATTTTATGTATTGATTTACCAATTTGACTTCAGTTGGCACCCTGAAAGTCAGCAGCTCCCGTACACAGTCTCACAATACACAGCCTTAACACTGGCAGCTTTGTTCTTGTGTGTCGTTCTACACAACTTTCACAGCTCAGATTCACAAACAACTAGATGCTTAGGTAAGTTTAAATTAGGCCGTTTGATTAGGAAACACACACATGCAGCTAAATGAGGAATTAAGAAGTCTTAATAAAGCTGCCGTGTGTTTATATTAAATATTCCACATAAATTAAAACTAGAATCTCGAGTAAATCAGATTCCCACTCATTAATCAGATTACTCGTGATCAGTGGTTGTGGATGTAGTTTAAGAGTTGGAAGGCAAAAGATTTGTGCACAGATTATACAGCAGAAGGCTGCAGTGACTGTATTAGTCTAAAACATTTGTGGAATATGAAGACAAGTGATCTGTTTAATGAAGAAGTTTTAATGGGAATAGTCCATGTTCACAGGCAAACAGCAGCACGATGGCATTCCCACAGTTATGTGAGTCTTAATAGCATTAAGCAGCTGTCTGGCAGAGTGCAGCTGCTGAAAGTCATTTAGAAACATGCAGACACTAGTGAGATGCATCATTTCACAAAGTTTCCACAAACTTCTTCTGTGCAGGACAAATGACCGGATGGACACATGGAGCCAGGTAGACAGTCTGGGTCGAAGCATCGACCATCAGGGACAATTAGCTGCATGATCGTCTAACAGCGCGGACGGTGACGAGAACAGAATCATTTTTATTGATCAGAAACACCAGAAAGTCACAGTGTTGCTGCATTTCCACTCTGACATGATATCGTTTGTACGGGTATAAAGAATAACGCGCTGATTCATGGGTCAACCTGTGTGTGACTGTCCGTAAGAGTGTGTTGTTGAACTGTAGCCTGTCTCTCTGTGTGTGTGCGTGTGTGTGCGTGTGTGTGTCTGTAGGTGAGTGTGTTTTGGTGTGTGGGCTTTCTCGTTGCCAGCAGTTTCCACGGCAACAGCAGTGTCCAAGGCTACTTCTATTGTGCTGCCCACATCTCTGTACTGTGTGTGTGTGTGTGTGTGTGTTTTTCATTTCATGTGTACAATAGAAAACACGGAATGAGAAATGTACATTGATATTTTTCTGTTTCTAATAAGCACTCAAACCTAAACAACCATTTACAGTCTGGTGCATTAGAGTTTTCATCTTTTTGGGTCTGTACGTCACCACAGTGGACTTGAAATGTCACATGAGAGGAACACGGTGAGCTTTAATGTAAGGGTTTGTCAAAAATACTACGTTTTATACGTAGCACACACTGCTGAGCTCAGACACATGGAAAGGCCTAAAGGACCTCAGAAAACAACTGGTTGTTCTGGGGGTGATGCTGCTGACTGCTGCCACATGTGTGGTGGTGCCTGGAAACAGAGTGGCATTTACAATGGCATTAAGAAGCACGTGCTGGTGAAAATAAAACACCAAAAAGCAGGCAAAAGGAGACTGATTATGTCCTATGGACAGTTGAGACCAGCATCAACTTGTTCCAGAGATAGAACTATCATGGTGCGAAGCAGCAAAGTGAATTCTGACATTTTAAGTCCAGTTTTCTCTGCTCAGATACAGCCTAATGCTTAACAAGTCATTGGACGGTGCTTCACAGTGCGGATGGACAATGACCTGAAGATACTGTGAAAGCAACCCAAGATTTGACCTCGGTCATTTCACTTGCTGAAGACGAAATGGCCAAGAACAGGCAGGAACTGAAGACGGCTGCAGAAAAAGCCTGGCAGGAAGGAACCCAGCATCTGGTGACGTTTGTGTTCCAGATGTCAGTCATTTACTATTGTTGATTTGCAAGCAAGTATTAAAATGGGCAGTTTAAGCGGCCTGGTAGCTCAATGGGATAAGCTTCAGACTGGGATGCAAAAGGTGGCAGGATCGAATCCTCCATGCCCATCCCCCATACCAGGTATGTCCTTGAGCTAGCTCCCCGGGCGCCCCCTGTGGCTGTCCACTGCTCCCCCCATGGGATGGGATGGGTCAAATGCAGAAACCAAATTTTGTTGTAACATGTGAAAATGTGATAAAAGCTGATTATTTTTAATTTCTGGTTATACAAGTTTAAGCAATTACCACCAGAAAATGGGGGTCTATGAATAATAATTTGTAATTTCCACATGGTTAATCCAATATTTATGAACAAAGCCTTAAATTAAAGCTGGCAGTCTTTAAACTTTAGAAACAAAATGATGAAAATGATGTCACTGTTATGCACCACACAGCAGTCGTGCTGAACCTTTGTCTCACTGGTAACAACAATGAATACCTGGTTAAGGTTGTGTGTCTTTTATACTCATGATTCAACCAGGAGAGTTTCATGTCCGTCTAAACCTTGAAGGTATGTGAATTGATTGTTGTCATTTTTATCAAAGAAAAGTATGAAAACCACCCAAAACAGAGAAATGTTTCATGACAGTGATGTTTAAGTCTCTGGCAGTTTGTCTTATTTTATGTCTACTCGGTGCTGAAGTGTTGTAATTGTCAATGACAATAATGTTCAACTCTGCTTTTCTTCTTTATTGTATTTTGTTCTTATCACTTTTCCTCTGTTGCTGCTGCACAATGTTTCCACAGGGATCAATAATTCATCATCTGTTCTCTGAAAGCTGATGGATTTGTGGTTTTTAGTGGTGTATTATTTTGTGAGTCCACACTTCGTTTAGTTGTTGTTGCTGGTGGTATGTCTGTCCGTGTCGTCATTCCTTCTGGCATCGTGTTATTTTTAAAATTATATTCAGTTAAAGTTGAAGAAGGGATTGTTGAGAAGCTCTTCACTGTTTCATTCGGACCTGAACTCAGTCCTCTGAGGTCAGTTTTTACGTGTAAATCATGATTATTCTGTAGAATTTTCTAACTTTCTCTGCATCACATTCTCCCCTGAAAACCGAGTCTTTAATTTCCTGCCAGTTTTTCATGAAACTCCATGTTTTGGCAAAATCCGATAGAAAGACCTGAAAGAAGCTGTAGCATGAAAACTCTGTAGGCCTGTGTTTGTGTGTATAGCTACGTGCGGTGCAGTAATTAAACCCAGAGAGAAATCATCAGTGAAGAAGAAGCACAGTGGTTCAGATCTTGCCAGGGCCTCTTCCTCTTCCTCCCCTTTTCTTCATCATCGGTTCTTTTCTGAGCTGCCTCCTTTGTTCCTTCTCCTCCTTCCTCTCAGGTCTAACTCTCGACTTTTTCCTTTTCCTTCTCATTCTTCCATGTTATTTTAACACCATCTCTACATGAAAGGGACCTGATTTCCTGAAGCTTTGCTCTAAATCACCTGCAAACTTAAGGCTGCCGCTGAACACTGCATCTTTCAAATGAGCAGAATAGCACATGCCGTGGGTTTTGCACCTTTACTTGCATAAATATACAATGTGATTTATCATATTGACAATGTGAATGAATGTGTGCGTGTGTCTTTACGGTGGCTGGAGTTGCGCCTGAACTTCAAACCTTTGGGGGGGTGCTGTTATTTGAAGGGGTAGGATGTATGAAAGAATGCATCCAAATGCGTGTTAACTACTTCAGTTAATATAATACTCACTTGTTTAAAAAGTATTTCAAATGAGTCTTACACACACGCAAAAAAATGTCTAGCACTTAACAATTCCTAGCATGTTCTTCTTCTTGATAAGTTGGGTCTTATCAGGGCTCTTAGTTTGTAGTAACTCAGAATTTACAGAAGCCGAATGGTAATTGCTGGTGTCTTCTCCTTGTAAGTCGCTTTGGATAAAAGCTTCTGCCAAGTAAAGTAAAGTAAAGGAGTGATTAGGAAAAAATGTCTGCATGTACATTTTGCTGCCGACATGATGTGACTACTCTGCTTTCTGTGCACCAGGGACTCACTTTTATGCAGTTTGCCAGGAGTTATAGGAGTGATCTTTCTTTAAAGCGTTTCTTCCTGTAATACTTTTCTGTAGCTCATCAAAGTGATTATTAGCCTCTCCCACTAACAGCTTTAATTCCTTTAATTCCTCTTACAGCCACCTCCACCATGTGTGCACCTTTTGTCAGTCACATCACCCACAGAACATCCACCAACAAAACACAATTTTCAAGATTGAGCAGCCAGTTTACTCGCTATTTGGGATCTTAGTAAATCAGGCCAACAGAGTAGTGTGAGCAGCAGCAGGTCCAGTTTCTCT